>JAOXJP010072223.1:0-15260 GCA_025762735.1 Platanus orientalis
ATTCAACAGAGACGAATAAACCTCAAAGGTTATTCAAGTCCATATTTAAAGTCAGGTTTTTCAAAACTTATTATTTTAAGATTCGTCTATTTTTCCAAAAATCCGATAGCATAATGCCATTACAAATTCACGTAAATGAACAAGTAACTATCTCAAGAAGATCAAAATAATCTCTTGCAAGTGAGAGCACCGATCTTCAAAAGGAATCTCATCTATGATCGTATGTGAACTCTTATAAGTAAAAATGCCAATCGTAAAGAGTATCGCTCAAGAACCTGATATTAATCTCCTAAGAGATTAACTATTGGTTCGAACTGGTTTAAGTATACAGGAGTTTTAGTTCATTTATTCTTCATGAGAGATAAAAGAAGATGGAGAAAATGAGCTTGGGAGAGATTGCATGACACAGATATCATATTTCTGTTACCAGAGTATAGCAACTCCGACAAGCACATAGGGGTCTCACCCTCTTTCTTTTCTTTCATTCTTCACATTTTTCTTTTTTTTTCTTCTTTCTTCTCTCTTTTTTTTTCTTTCTCCCCTTCTTTCTCTCTGAATTTTCATGTTCACTATCGTTTCATTGTGCCTTATAATTAATTATATATATATATATATATATATATATGAGAGAAAGGGTAGAGAGCCTTCCAAATGCCTCATTCGTCCATCCAATATGAGAGCTTAGCTTTTTTTTTTTTTTTAATGTCAAAAGGCCCTCTCTTATTACATCAACTGTCATCTCATGTATGATATTGACCAATTATAACGGAGAGAGCCTTGTGGTAATAATGGTCAACTTCACTTTTATTGATTATGAAAAGAAAGGAAGTGGGCGATTCGCCCACGTCAAATATTAAAATATATTAACAGTCTAAACCCTGTTCTTAATTTTTCGTTTCTTCTCATCTAAAAGCTAGATATTAAAGACAAAAGGTTACGAATCGAAGGATCTTAGGGGTTTTCTCGATCAGAAGTTGAGCAACTTTGGCTTCAATCGCTTGAGATTTCAGTTTCAATCTCATTTCAAGTTTATACACTGTTTAGATCTCTGCTCTATGATTTCCATGTGGACAAGTCAGAACTCGTTCAATTCAGAGCCATAACTTGCAGCAGTTAGAACTTGATACGCGATTATTTTGCTTGAATTCAGAAAGGTACGAATGTTCTTTCAGCCTCGCTCTCACGGAATCAACTATTTCACCGATAAGAAACTAGAAGAGTCTTTGTTTCGCGTTGGTGTTCCCGTACGAGTGTCAATTCTTTCTGGCAATATTTCACTATTTGATGATCTTTGAAGATCTGGAGCGAAAACGATTGCTGTCTAAGCATGTGTTTTCTCCATCAGATCTGAACATCTTTGGAAAGTTTTTAGGTCTTGCGTTTGGAAAAGAGGAATTCAGAAGTGGCGTTTGTCAAAAGCAACGGAACTTCTTCGATGAAGACACTGCCATGTCCTGATTTCATCTGGTGCGAGAGATCTCGAATCTCCTAATGTCTGTACTTTATTTGTTTTTATTTTTTCAAATCTTCCTCATCTTTCTCAATTTTTTTCAAAATTTTCCCATTTTCAGATGAGATGATGAATCAGAACTGTTCGATCTAGTTTTTTCTTGAATCTTCGTGCTCTGGATAAAGCGCTTCCGTCAGGTACCATTCACTCTGTCAACTCACATCCATCCAATTTTCCTGTGTTTTTGGACTTCTCAGACATTCCGTGCTTCGTACTTGATTATCTCGAAACTCAATTTTCAATTCACACGAAGACACAAGACGTAGTGCAGGTGCATTGTCGGTAATGCGCCCGACACTTCTCACCGTCAACTTGTCTAAGTGAGTAAAATCGATGCTTTGGGTACTTCTACCGTTTTAGTTGAGGTTAATTGGTGAACAGAATGAGATCATTGTTAGAAACAGCCAAGTGTTGTGCCAGCCCTTTGATCAGCTAAAAAATACGAAACGGGTGTACTATTTGAACCATACTATATGTTGATCTGGGATCAAATAAGGTGTTACGGCCATCTTAGATGGATGGGGTTCCACGTTTCATCTGTCCAATGCTCAATTTTTGTTCTTTAGAAATTTAAGAAAAGGAAATTCACAGGTTGTCTGACTTGATTTTTTTTCATAGATTTAAGTATAATTCTATTGAGGGTCTCGAGAAAAACTCGAGACTGATGCTGGTATACCTACTTATAGAAAAATTATAGAAGAAAATAATTAAATAAAATAAGAATATGAAAAATCAGTCAACGAGAATGATAAAAAAAAAAAAATCAAGGTGAAGAAGAGGTAGTATATGTGTTAACTTGGGTAAATTGGGATTCGGGAAGAAAACAGGGACAGCTTCCGCAAAATTAGCCAGTTCGGTTGCGCTCTGCAACTTTGGCTTTGGTTTGATGGAGGAGAACTGGAGAGAAAGTATTCATATGCCCAAATGCTACAAGGATTAGTTTATCGTCTCTTCCTCATTAAACAGGACAAAATGCTTATGAAAGCCTCAAATGAAAGACCAAAGTATGGAAAAATTGTACCCATGTTTCTTCTTTGATCAGTTTGACCAAACTACCCCTCCTACACCTGTTAGACACTTAGGAAGGGGACCCGGGGTAGCTTTGGTGTCAGAATAGGGAACTGAGTTTTTTTTTTATTTTTTATTATTATTATTATTAATTTTTTTTTTGGGAGGTAAAAAGGGGGACCGAGTGGATCAAGATAATTTTTGAAGAGGACGATACACTTTGGGGAGAGAGAGCGCTTCGGTGTTACAGAAAGAGAAACGGAGGGGAGGTCATAATTCCCCTCATTGTTTGTGTGTTGGGTATTAGATGTTACGGTGTCATAGGAAAAGACGCCTGAAGGTGGGGACTATGGTGGAGTCTGAAGCTGGTCTTACTTATTCTTTGCAAATTTGGTTGGAGTTTAGTCTCTTTGAGAACAATGTGAAGCGAATGGTTTTCTTTATCTTTTCTCAGAGGTGGGTTGGTGGTGGAAAGCCTATTCACCCTGTCCGAGTCGTTCAACTTGCTCTCTTCAGTCTCCCTGTGTTCTTCTTCGTCTTCTTCTTCTTATGTTTCTTTGGCCTTTAATGGTGTGGTGGATTTGTTGATAAAATTAATGAATCCAATGTGATGTTGGCAGGACGGCTCAATCCTTTTTTTTTTAAATTACTTTTTTCTTCATGTAGTTAATGTGTACATTTAGCAGATTTTCTCCAACAGGTTGGTCTCTTCTATTTCTTTTATTTTGAGACCAGGTCGTGTGTCTTGTATTCATTTAAAAATTTAACCTTGTGCTTGGGAAAGAAAGAAAGAAACGGTAAAAGATAGAAACCCATCTTGGGAACTCTCTGATGTCTTATGGAGCTCTTATGTAGTCTATTGGGCAGCTATACCTTTTAAGAACAAGGGATGGGTAATATGCATAGATTGGGTCCAACTTGGTTTATCCCTGCTTGATCAGGGTATTACAAATCCTTCTTCTTGTTCTTCTCATGTTTGGACATTTTTTCAAAATACACCCATTAATTTGCTTTTGAAGAAAAAAAAACCCAATGGTAATGTTCTCACTTCTTGTTTATCTGCGTACCCTTACAATTGATTTTTTTTTTTTTTTGTTTTTTGTTTGTTTGGTCCTACGATGATTAATCTTCATACTATCTAATTTTTTTTTATAATTTTATATTATTGTTATTGTTGCTGTTTTTCTGTAAATGCATCTTCATCTTCTTTTTTACTTTGTGCCTTTTAGATCCTATTGGCTACTTCGAACTTCAAGCCTAGAAATTAAAAAAATATAAAAATTTACTGAAACGACTGATTTTAGACAGGTCTACAGGAATGCTAACATGGTCCCTAGCACCATGGTTACCCCGGGTCTACAGGATCTTAGGGCCTAGGGGTGAACACTTTCATAAAGGAATATGGAATTAACTCAGCATTTTTCCTGCCCTTTCAGTTTCACTTTGTTAGGGAAAAACTTGAATCGAAAAATGAGTTCTATGGTTCTTTAGGACTAGAGTAGAAAGTGCATGTGAGCACGGTCAGTTGGAGTGTCCATCATCTTTTATTGCCTAGTTGTAGGAGAGCCCTCTATCTCTGTGAATGGGTCTCTGATCTTAAAAATGGTAGAATGTGTAATATGTAGGCGTGAAGTTTAAGATTCATCATTGATTCTTGCACACACGCAGGGTGGATGCTATCAAACTTTGTTGGGATAAAGTTTGGGATTGTTTATTATGATGAATTGATGGCGTCGTCTTTTAATTAATTAGTTTTGATTTCAAATAAGCCCAGGATTTGATATGGTGTTTTGCTAGAATATGGTCAAGTTGTCTCCTAATAAGTTGTTTTATATTCTCGTGTGTTAAAAATATATTTATTTTGCTCTTTCTTTTGTTTTGAGTATGGTTTCCACACAGAAAAAATTTCTCATGTAAAGATGGTCTTGGCGTATTGGGGACAATTGAGATTAGCAATTTTTTCTTTTGATAGATAAACGTTAGTGGTTAATTTATTAATAGGTGATGATGGGATCTGAACTCAGGTCTGTTGGACGATGCTGGCAGACTTTCCCAACTTAACAAGTTGGCATCTTTCAATTAAAAGAGAAGATGAGCAAAGTTGCATTTGGCATTGCTTGAACCCAACAGATGTTGTGTGATGAAAATGTGTCTGCTGTGTCTATGATGAATTATAAGCTGCCACATGTTATTTTGGAGGGTTAGAAAGGTTCAAAAAATTGTTCAGTTGAAAAAAAAAAGTAGGTGTCCAAAAAAGGGATACCAAATTCAAAAATACATGATGCATGTCAATCAATGACACACCTATTGAGGTCTGTCAACACAGACAATCATTCTTGCTAAAATTGGACACAAGCACTTGTTAAAACATCATCTTTCTTAACATAATAAAGTGTTTAATATCAATTTAAACACTTATTTAAAAATAAACGTTTCTTTGGTTAATAATTAGACCCTATGATTACAAGCAACATATATAATACTTTTACAAAAAAAAAAAGGCTACATATATAATAGATGGGTCTATTTTGTATTGTCTTTGTCCCTGTATAACCCCATGCATGTTCCAAATCCTAGCGAATGTTCTATGATCAAAATGCATATCTAGTGTCTAAGGTGAATTATAAGCTAACATGTGTTGTTTTTAGGGATAAAAATGTTCAAAATGGTTTCAGTTGAAAAAGTTGGTAAAAAAGAGACATCAAATTCAAAAACGCATCATGTGTCGATCAATGGCACGTCTTTAGAGGTCTGCGTCAACATAGCCAATCATTCTTCGTTTTGAATAGCCTCATCCTATTCCACGAGGAGGGATTAGGTACAACAACTTAGAGAGTGGCTAAAGTTAGAATGACATTAGGGCTGACACATCATGCGGAAAAAGTGATATACACTTTTTTGGGGGATTTTTTTCACTTTTTGGCACTGATGTGTCGGTCCTGACATCATTCCAACTTTAGCCACTCTCTAAGTTGTTGTACCTAATCCTCAGACTGAAAACTGGAATTTTCTCTACTCCAATCAAAGAGATGATAAAGGGTGCTTGGGTAGTCACCCAAGGCTAAAACGCCCTTTGTGAGGCACTATTTCATTTGGCATTGGATTGGGAAGTGAAATCTCTCCCGACCAATTGCAAAATTCCAACTGTCCAGAATTTTGTATGTCCTACACAAACACAAATGTTGGTCGTATTAGCGTTAGACTGTAGAACTAGTTTTCAAATGAAAAAATAGACACCATTTTTAGTGTATAGGGTTAAAATCCTAAAAAGTGTTCAATTGAACAACTGCTTCCTATTTAAAAGATGTATCAAACTCAAAAAAACACGTTGATGAAGAACACAATAGGACATACAAAATCCTGGACAGAACATTTGCTCCTGGTTAAATATGGGTTGAAGATGGTGCTTTACCGTAAGCATATAGGCTGTGTCTATTTGGGGGGAATGTGTTGGAAATGAAACTATCAAGAATATGAGAGAAATTGGAATTTCTTGAGAAAATTATTTTATTTTATACAAAAAGTAAATAAAAATTACTAGAGAAAATTATACAATTTCGTTGTAAAATTTACATTTTCTCGACAAATAGACTGGAGGTAACTTTACTTATTCTTTTTTTAATAATAATAATAATAATAATTCAAGCACGCACACACCACTCCTTGCTACCATGGTAAGGAGCTGTCAACGTTCAAAATGGAATCCACAAAGCACACAAGCTTACTCCATATTGGCATGAATCCTCAGGGATTCTAGCCTAAGACTTGACAGTTTGACGGCAAGTACTCAAAATACTTTTTGAATTGTGGGTAGAAATCTCAATCCAATCCCAACTAGCAACTTACAAAGAGGGAACGATATTTAGAGGTTTGTTATTGGTATTTTTAGAGCAAAGATTCTATGTTAATGGAGACCAAGTATGTCAAACACCATTAAAATAGAATCTTGCTTTACAAACGTTATAAAAAAATGTTTGGTGGAATAAAACGAACGTGGTTTAAAGATACTAGTTTGAGCACATGTAATCATGTGATGACGTAAAACTAAAGTGTACATTGGACACTGTGGTGTCTTGCCATGTATAAGCAATATTCAAGAAACAGAAGAAGGTCCAGTTAATGGAGAAGACAATGGCAAAGACATTAGATGATGGAACGAAACTCAATGTAGATGAAAGCATAAAAGAAATACAAGAGAGCACGGATACCTCCAAAACCTTGTTATGTCGGTATCGGACACTGACACTGACACTCCAAAGATATCTCTGCTTGTGTATCTAAGCCATGCCAAGAGAGAGATAAATGAAATGTTTTGTTAGACATATTTCAAACACGGTGGAACACAGAAAATGAGGGTATTATGGTAAATCCTATAAAATTAAAATAAAAAGAGCAAAAGAATGGATCAACGTTAGAGAACATAATCCAACAATTCTTGCCACCAAGCCTTTAAATTAATTTTAGATATGTTTTTTTTTTTCTTTTATGTTTCTTATTTATTTTTAAACATAAAATTAACATAAAATCTAGTTAAAAATATTAATTAATTAATTAGCATATCTTTGCCGTACTGTATCCTACTTTTTTCAAGAATTACTATATCACCATATCTGTATCATATTGTACTCGTGTACTCGTGTCCCATATCAATGTCCGTGCTTCTTAGAAGAAATAATTGAAGTAGACATCGGAGTTGGAGATAAAGACACACCAGTACATGAAGCAACAACAGGTGATAATTGAGATAGTGATTGAATTGGACCTGATAAAATAACTATATTAGATAAGATCGAAGCCGGAGAAGCATTAGATGTGCTGCAAAAGAAAATCTGATACACAAAAAGTGTGATTCATCAAATATAACATGTCAAGAGATATAACCAGTCCAGTATTTGGATCCGAACAAAGATATTTATTGTGATTGTTGTTATATAGACAAAGTAGAAAACAATAGATAGAGCCAGAGACACGCAATGAGATATAATCTGGTTGTTTATTAAAAATACATTTCATACTTAGAACATTTTTATAATACAAGTGTAGGTAAACAATTAATGTTGGCTTGGTACTGAAATGATAACTCTCGTTCCATTCCAATTGCATTATGTGATTAGATATGGGTTAAAGATGGTGTTTTATCTTAAGCGGCTGTGTCTATTTAGCTGGAATGTGTTAGAAATAAAGTACCAAGAATTAGAGAGAAATTGAAATTTCCTGAAATCCCGGACGAATAAGAGAAACATTATTGCCTAATTTAAAAAGTTTTCAAGAGAGAATTGTATTATTTCTTTAAATATTTTACATTTTCTTAACCCTCAAGGATTCTCTCCAGAATGTTAAAGTTCAGATATCGTTAAGAAGATTTTAATGGTTGACATATGGTAAAATAATAAACAAAACCCAAAATGTACAGTTTGTTGAGTTTTTTTGGATACGTGTTGACCACCAAAATCTTCTTAACTTTAAAAGTAAAGTTCGGGAGACAATCTCAAGTGTTTCTTAACAGATATAACTAGAGAAAAATTTTCTTGTAAAAAATATAACAATAATACGAGCACGTACACACGACTCCGTGCTAACATGAAAGGGAGGTGTCAACGTTCAAAGTCGAATCCACAAAGCACACATGCCACATGCTTGCCTTGTATTGGCATGAATCCTATTGGATTCCAGCCTAAGACTTGGCAGCTTGACAGCACGTACTCAAAATGCTTTTTGAATTACCAATGGCTTTGCTGTGGGATGCAATCTCAATCCAATCTCAACTATCAACTTGAAAAGGGGAAGCGATATTTAAAGGCTTTTTATTGGTATTTTTGGAGAAAAGATTCTATGTTAATGGAGACCAAGTATGGCAAACACCATTAAAATAGAATCTTGCTTTAGAAATATTAAAGAAAATAAGCTTGAAAAAATCTCCATCCTCTAAGATAATGAGGCGGTCTTGTTTGTGAATGTTGGGTTTACGAGCATTTTAGCACATTCATTTTTGTAAAGTTGATTCGGTGAGTTCGATGATAACAAATTTAAGGGCGGTGTACAAAAGCAAAGTGTCAATAAGAATAAGAAAAGCGTCTAATTATTTTCCCCTTTGAACCCAACTCACTAATGGTCCATTAGGAAGTCTTGCCAAGGGCTGTATTAGGCCAATCAAGGGGCTGGAAACAGCATCTTCTGATTCATGTGTACTAACCAAAATACCCTTATGATCTTATTTGCACTAACCTGATATGGTTTAAATAATTACAGAAAAAGATCATTACCACCGGTCCCGTAACTACGGGGTGCTAGGAGGGATGAATCAGAAACAGGCCTAACCTTTGGCTTTTTTGCACAAAGTGGCTGCTCACGAGACTTGAACTCGTGTTTTCATGCTAACCATCCAAGCTACTACCATTATACCAAAGCAATGATCCTACTTATTGATCAAAATACCCTCATGATATTGTTGCACAAGTTGTGATTGGCCCTATCAGTGAAGTGTGTACATGATTGATAGATCCCAAATAGGGCTATTAACGACCCAAGATCGGCTCGTGTTTTATGTTTGGTGAGTCGAGCATGAGCTTGGATTTAAGCTCGTTTCTTAAGTGAGCCTAAACTCAACTCGCTAAAAGCTCAGCTTGTTAAAAGCTTGTTTTGGTTAATAATCTTACAATAATATTATATATTGTGATAATACTAATGTTTAAATAATACATATTATGGTAATAAGCCATTAGGATGTTGAACCTATTTTTTTTTCCCCTAGCGAGGAGAGCCTCAGCCTACCTTTACGAGCCCCAAGCCAAACCTAAGCTTGGCATTCAACTGATAAGCTGTAGCCAAATTGGGCAAAGCTTAGCTAAGCTCAGTTCGTTGACAACCCTGTCCCACATAGGAAATTTCTGCTCCAATGTATCAACTTGATTAGGGAATCATAACCATTCATTGCCATTCTTTTGGATGATGAGAGAAGTATTGGAAAGGTCAAGAAAATTGAGGGATCGTATGGCCATTATAACATAATCAAGTTGATCTTTCCAGGGATATGATGGGCATTTGGGATGATTATGACTCATTACTAGACTTATTTCAGGGTTTATCAATCCAAGTTGTAACCTAGATTCTACAGTAAACCACACAAAAAGAAAAAGCTATTTCCCCGTAAGTTTTCTTTTTTTTTTTGGCGTTGAAAAATATTACAGGTTAGAACACTACCATGTATTGTAAGTCTCTCAATGAACTCTTCTATAATCTATACATGATCAATAACAACAACACCATCCTGCCCAAAAGATCCAAGAAAAGAGTAGAAGAAGAAGAGCTCTCCACAACCAATTTTTTTATATTTCCAGACCAGCATCAACTCACCTCGTCGACAACAACAACGACAACAGCATCCTGCCCGCCGGACCCACTTCCCGGCGGTCGGAATCCGGTATCCACATCAGCCGCATCAGATGCTGAGGGACGTTCCAGTAACGAGTGCCGGCAAGTCGGGCAGGAAGAGTGAGACACCAGCCATGTGTCTATGCATCTCATATGGAACCCATGGTTACATTTCGGCAAGACGCGCACCTTCTCTCCGTCCTCAAACTCTCCCAGACAGATTGGGCAATCCGTCGCCTGAATATTCACCCCCGACCCATACACCGCCACCGGAATCTGACGCAATGTGCGCCTAGTGAGCCCAGTTGCAGCCAGACGCGCAGCAGCCTCGTCCGGCGTTTCGAAGGCGAATCGACGGCTACATCGTAGAGCGCAGCGTACAATCGAGTTCAACCCAAGAGCGCAGATCAGAGCACATAGCAAGGCTGCGAGGATGATAACCATGTTTGTGTCGAAACTTGCTTCACTACCGTAAGAGTTGCGGGCTCTGTTTCCGTTGGCCCTCGGCGCCTGGGCTTCCATGTCGAGGAGGAGGCGATGAGGCCGGTGGTGTAGAGGAATCGTCGCCATTGCAGGATAGGTCCACCAGTTCTTCACAAAACCCAAACCAATTAGGAGAATTAAAGACTGTTCAGTCCAAAATCGTACCGGGGAGGAAGAATTCCGGCAGCCAGTTGCTAGTCTGACGGCGGCAGATAGAGCTATTGAACCAAAACCACGAATTTATGGTAATTCACTTGGGATTTCGTCGGACAACCAAGTTAGAAGAACAAATCGAACCACAAACGAGATCAGCATAAGGGTTATCATTTCTCTGTCCTTCAAAAACTAAAAATGCCTTAGGGAATCCTTCCCTTACGTAATTCGCTTTGTTTACTCTTGGGTTGATGGAAGGTTTCGTGGGTCTTGAAATTTAGAGACGGGGAGGCGAAAGCAATAGAAAAGTGGTCAGTGCTTTAATTTGTTGCCTTTTTCTGGTTCCTGTTGATCTCTTTTAAGCAGAAAAAATAGCAAAATGGGTCTTTTGAGTTATAGTAATGCTGTCAGAATTCCGAGTGGATAAAGACAGAGAAGAAGAGGCATCTTCTTTATCACTATAGCACAGAATGTGAAGAAGGCTGGTCGTTATTCCTTTAGTTGCAGTAGTACACCATGGATCTGTCAGAATTATGGAATGGCCGGAGTCCAACTCATGGCGACCTGATCGAATTGGAGAAGCAAAAATGAAAGAATGAAAGAAATGATACTACTGTTCAAGATAGAAAGAGAAGAGAATTTGGCCTTACCTGAGCTTCACCGTCGCTATAATTCGACGTTGCCGGCAGCGATCAGAGATCATATTATTGTTACCTATACACATATCTAAAGAGTGATTTTTGTAGTTGCTAGAGAGGGTGTGTTAGGTGTGTTTTCTTCTCTTTGTCATTTGGGAGAGATGACATCTGGGTTAGCTTTAACAATCAAAAGGAGAGTGGAAAAGGTTGCAAAAGAATTTCGATTATGGTACCTGATCCCACCTAATCATGATTACTATTTAAAAAAAAAAAATGCTTATTCCCGGACTTAATTCCCTGCGCACATAAGTGGGTTTTATTGTAATCCCATCACGGGCCCTGGTCAATTCGGACCATCCGATCCTACGTCGTGATCGAATCATAGAGGATTTGCTTGTGCTTGCCATCTTTCTGTGCAGGTAGATTAGAGTTTGAGTCATGCTTTACTTAGGGATATTTGGGAAAGGATCTGCTACACTCAATTTGTCTGTCCCTTCATGTCCCCACACACAGAAGTTGAGGTGTATATGGTTAAACTGTCAAAATAGTTTCAAATGAAAAAAATAGGTATTTATAAAGATGGGTTTGTAGTGGTGGTGTGGAGCCTGATGCACCTTAGGAGAGAAGAAGAAATCACTGTATAAATCCAACCTCAAGTGGACTGATCAAGGAATACTGTAACTTGTGCAGACGAAACATTAGAGAATTGGTGGACTGATCCAACTTTTGGGTTGGATTGATTCAACCTTGGCCTTGAACTGATCTGAGATATACTAGACTGATCCGATGACGGAAATTCAATGTGAACTAAAATAGAAGGTGCATGGGAGAGAATGATTCTTGTCAAATTCAACCTCTATAATGTATATAAAGCCTATATTGTCGTTTAGGGTTTAACAAAGTAAAAATATAATGAGAGAATGGTGGTTTTGTGAGAGATTGAGAGATAATTCCAAAGTTTAGTGCAACTTTTTCTACGACTTTGTAGTTTTTCTTTAACTTGGGATTTTTCTCATAAATTCGGTGTCTTTGTTTTGATTTAATTTCTTTGTTATTGCTTTTATCTTGTTTGGTTGATTGATTGGTTTATGACTTAATCCCTATCTAAGATATAGAGATAAAGCTATAAAAAAATATTCAAATGATCATTTGCTCCCTATTTAAAAGGGGCAACAAATTCAAAAAAATAAAAAAAACATAGTGAATTAACTTATGACGTGGGGACTTGGAGGAACTTATTGTTTTAGATATAGCAAATCCTTTCGCTTTCACCCTTTCTATGAGGGAAAGGATGTTGTGTCCAGGATACCAGGGGACATCATATGGAATAAAATGGGTGTGTGATGCATTTTTTAAATATAGAATTTTGCATTTTATTCCATATGGAGGCTCCAGGTGTCCTGAACACCATCCTAGACACCAAACCCTTGACAAAACATCCCTTCCCTTTGGTTAATCGAAATAAATGTTTTGTACAAGAGGGGACTTCACATGGAATAAAATGGCTAGGGATGAGATGAAATTTCAAATTCCCACCCATTTTATTCCATATAACGTCCCTTGATGTCCTGAACACCGAACCGTGGACAATACATTTGCTCCTTTGTTAATACACAAGAGTCCCATGTTGATTGGTATTGCTGTAATATCTCTCCAGTCAACCTGGAGACTAATAAATCCGTAGATAGGTAAACTATAAAGAAAAATCTCTAATCATATTCTTTTATTGACAATTATTAATGGATTAGCTTTCGCTTTCTACAGTCGACCAATGGAGAGTTTGTTATCCAAAGTGAAGACCTGATTTTTCTTTCCGATTTTGGGCGTGTATTCATCCGGAAATGATCAGGTACGGAAATCAGTTTTTCCGGATGTATTAGAAGGGCATGGGGGTGGACACGTCAGCACTGAAGAGTGATAAGCACCCCCCAAGAAGTGTAAGTCACTTTTCAGTATCCCCTGATGTCATTCTAATACATCAGGAAAAACTTATTTCCGTACCTAATCCCAGCCCGTATTCATCTCATTGAAAGCCGCATTGAAAGCTCTCTGCTTACTGTCCACTTGTTTAGGTGGGCCCCACGCATGTGAAGGAGTGGCAGTGATGGGTTCACTTGTGTCTCCTCTTCGCTACGTTGTTCGCCGGTGGACCCTCCGGTCGAGTGAATGGTACGCGTGTCCCCTCCAGATCAACTCTCGATCGTCCAAGTTCCATCAAGACCATATCAGTTGTCTACCTTCATTAAATGATAGGTGGGCCCCTATGCAAATTTGTCGGAATTAATCGACTTTACTTCAACATTATCAGCATTCTCTACGTTCCCACGTTGCGTGCTAAAAAAGTTAATTTTAAGTCACGTGTCTGCTATAAACAATTGCAGCAGCACGTTAACGTTGTTTATTAGCTATAGAGGATGGGGACTCAACTTGATTAAGAGAACAGACTTGGTCGTTGGGTCAACCAACCGTGCCGTGGTCAAGACTGGCTTACGATTGTGACCCAACTAACATTCCAAATGGCGCTCGTGTCAACCACATCCAGTCGTTTAAGCAGGATTGGTCACTGGCTTTCTCCAACCCTAAATCCAACTTTAAAATTAGACCATGTATTTAGTAGGATTAATTAAAGTCACCCTAAGATGGGACTGACACATGGGCCAATACATCAGCACCGAAAAAGTGATTTACATTTTTTGGGGATGTTTTTTACTTTTTCAATGCTGATGTGCCAGCCATTGTATCAACCCTATCTTAGGATGACTTTAGTTAATCCTATCAAATCTTCATGGTTAATGTGATAACCATTATCTCACAATCCATTTAGGCCATGGTTGGTTGCCACTTGTAATGAAATCATTTTATTTTAAATTTTAATGGTATTTGAAGCCATAAGGTGATGGTTTAAAATGAACTCATTTAAATTCGCCTTTTGATTTGTTTGGTAAAATTAAAAATGAAATCATCCTTTTGGCATTTATATTTTGTGATAAAAGGAAATCAATTTATTGAAATATATGTTAAAATATATTAACTCTAGCCTCTCATATTACCTTAGGGTTTTGAGAAAGATAGTTAATTGTTTTATTTATGACAATCAATTTTCCATGGGATTCATATGCACTCAAATACTATGGTAAACCAAAACGAAATAATTTCATTCTTAGTGAACAACCAAACATAGGGTAACAATCACTTCATAATCAAATTGGGTGTTTATTCGTTACAACTCTACTAAGTAATCTGCCTAAATCTGACCCGATCCAACCCAAGTACCCAATTTTTATTTAGGGGAGGATTCTGGCTAGTATTTTTAACCTAATTAATAGCCGGGTCAAGTTTGGGTTGATACTTTCCCGGCCAACCCTTTTTTGGGTAAAAATGTTGGTGAATCACAAAGTTTCTATTTTCTTGTGAATCTTAAAATTAAAGTGGGAGAAAAGAAAAAAGAAAAAAAAGATATCAATTTTATCAATGGATCACCAATATACCTAATACATGAGCTTATCCTTTCTCTCTCACTAAACAAGATTTTCCATCTTGCATCAAGGAGAATGTGACACGTGATGAGCTAAAGTTAGGTTTAGCCACACCACATGTTGCATTCTCTTTGATGCAAAATGGAGCCTCTCTTGTTTTTGTAAGAGGGGATTTGGTCTCTCTCTCTCTCTCTCTCTCTTGTGGAATGCTTTCATGACAAAAAAAAAAATGGTAAAATTTTTAGGCAGATCAGCAGTTCTTAAAGACTATTTGATTGCCTTGAATTGAATAGAATTGAAAAAAATGAAAGAAAAAAAAATTACGTAATAAAAGAAAACTTATGTAATTTTCATTCATTTTTATATTATTGATTGGTTGTCATGATATTCAAAGTGAACGTCCCTTCTCATGGGAAAGGGAGGATTTCAAGCAAGTTTTGTGAAGAAATGAAACTATTCCTCACAAGAAAATAAGGAGCCATGTGAGAATATTACAAAAATTGAGGAATTTCTAGTTCCTGCGATTGGCAACCAAAAGCCTATAAAAAGAGAAGATCAAAAATAAAAATCAAGAATCAACCCCCCCCCCCACTGCTTCATGGCAACCAGATGGGGTCAAGG
>JAOXJP010072244.1:0-15259 GCA_025762735.1 Platanus orientalis
GTGTATAAGAGACAGATATATATATATATATGAGATTTTAGATTTTAATAACATATTATTTCTTATGAATAACAACAGTTTGGGAGCAACCCAAAACCGATTGTTTTATACTCAAGGTTCGAAGTTTCAGTTTTTGTTAAGGTTTAATCCCCATAAAAACATAAACATATCATGGAAACCGTGGAAACGTATTGGAAACAATGTAAAAATCATGAAAACCATGGAAAACTTATGAAAACATTGGAAACTTTGTATGCAACTTCAAGAAATGATAAAACAAACACTAATACACACATATGTATCATTACCCATGCAAAAAAATCATCTATGATGGTTGTTGGGAATTGATAACCTCATTATGTACGCATAAGAAATAAAAAGAATACAATAAAACATGGGAGTAAATAGAAAAATATAAATTATATGTTTTTTTAATGTTCTCTCTTATTTACTATATTATTTTTACATTTTTTTAGTTTTGTTATTATTTTATAAATAAATAACTATTTTCATAAAAATACCATATTTTAGAATTATGTAGATCTTGCATGCTTATATCATATATAATAATCAAACCAACCCATGTGCATTTCGTCTGATTTGCAATTTTTAAATTGTTTACTAATTTATGATTAAACATAAAATAAATATTAATTTCCAAAAATCCTATTTCCACGAAAGTGGAGATCGGGTTGTAACATGCAATATTTAAAAAAAAAATGTCTTAAATAAGTTATTAATTGGGACTTACCAAAATTCTCAATTTCAAGTTCAATTCGAAGTGAAATCGTGGTTTTAAAATCAAATGCAGCCTTTGAATTGTATATATTAGTATAATTCAAGTTTTTAAAATTTTATTAAAAAAAATTATGAATAATGGTTTTTGTAGAGATTAAGATTAGTTTCCATTGATTTCGATATAATATAGATGGGTTTCCATTAATACCCTTCAAAGTTAACATTTTATTGACAAGAAACAAATAGTATCAATGAGACCTACTGATGGTATCATTAAAACGATGTAGTTTTAAAATCAAGGTTCAAAATGTCACTATCAATGGAAATGTCAGTCACGCCAAAATAAGACATATCAGAAATGTCGAAAGTATCGGAAAAAAAATATTGCAAAAATCGTGAAAACTTAAGAAACATATTTTAATCTAACTATATATGCACAAAGGAACAAATAGATTTATTATGAATGATAGCTTATTTTAGTACACTTATACTTTAGAATTCTTTAAAAATACACATGCATACATAATGGTTGATAAACATATTATAATCTAACCGTATATACATAAGGGAACAAGTTTTCCTTTTCTTCTTTTTTCTTTTCTCCTTCTTCTTCTCCCTCCTTTTACTTTCCTTGGATTTTATCGTTTTCATATATTTTTATCATAAAAACACAATGTCAGCATTAAGCAAAATAATACACTGCAAAAAGGGAATATTTGTACCATAGACTTAGGTTCAAAACCCATCTTCACCTATAATCACCTATCAAAAAAAGAGGGAATATTCGTTCAACACGTCGACATCGTACATCATGTCGACCGAAAAATGAATTTTTATAATGTACTTAATTTTTCGTGTCAATATAGGAATATGTCGTGTCGATCCTAATAGATATGGACATATGTCAGGAGACATATAAAACATTTGATACCATGTTAAACATACATATTGGTTTCGTATCAAAACCCATGGAAACAAAAATGTATTGATAAATTTCGATGGTTTCGTGTCGATGCTTGAAACTATGTTTATAGTAGGTCAAGTGCAAGCTTACAGTAGTGGGACAAGTTCGGTCTCAAATATTGTATTTTGAGCTAACCTCAGTCTGGCCCAACCCAAGCCGATTGATAACCCTACATGTAACATAAATGCACTATAAAAAATTAAAGATAACAACACTAATATGCAAAAAAAATATTATTTACATTCACATAAAACTATCATATTTTATTATTTACTTTAGGGCGACCCAGTGCATGAGGCTCCTGCTAACGCAAGGTATGGGGAGGGCAAGTTGTACGCAGCCTTACCCCCATTTTTGGAGAGGCTATTTCCGTGACTTGAACCCACGCCACCAGGGACGCTAACGGTAAGCCTTACCGTTGGACCAAGCCACCCTTTCATTTTATTATTTACTTTAATTTTTTTAAATAATAAAAATATTATTAAAAATTTTCAAGTTACTTATATTAGTATATGGGTTTAAATCCAAACCCACACATTTAGGTTTTGTTTATCATATGAATCAACATATCTAAATAATCAAAAAATTAGTGACAAATCAATAGATTCGTTCCCAAAGTAATTAATTTAGAATGAGTTTCTAATTACATCATTTTACGCTAAAATTACCCAATCTTTTAATTTCAAAATATTAGAAATACTAATCAAAACTTTCTTTTTTTGAAAATTGAAATAGCCCCATGAATCAATAGGTTTTAATATACAACAACAACAACACACAGCCATATCCCAACTATTTAGGGTCGGCTACACGAATCCTATTCTGCCATTCCACTCTGTTTAGGGTCATATCTGCCGTTAAATTACCAGTTGCCATGTCCCTCCTTACTATCTCCACCTAGGTCAATTTTGGACTTCCCCTAGCCCTAGCACCTTCAACTTGTATTGTCTCACTCCGACTCACTGGGGCAATCATTGGTCTTCATTGCACATGCCCAAACCATCTCAATCGACTTTCTCTCATTTTATCACCTATGGTGATTTCTTGCATTTTCAACAAAGTGTGCATTTGATCCATTAAACACACAACCATGGATCTTTTTGTTATAAATCAATAAATCTTATGGCTTGTTGCAAAACAAGGGCTTTTAATCTGTCCAAATAGCACAATAAGGAGATTAAAGTATGATTTTGAAAGAAAAAAAATTGCAATGAAATCGGGTTTGGAATGCGAAATGATAGCCGAATAGAATTTGGACGTAATTTTAACGCTTTTAAAAAGAATCAAGGGATTCTTGTTACATATCACCCGTGTCAACCATGGATTGGGGTCAACTCAGGCAGGCCTGTCTATGGATTATTCGATCCCTTACACAGGCCAATCTATGGTATGGAATGTGATTAGTTGCGGCCAATCCGGAGTTGGATCAAGCAATCTAACTCGGGATCATCCAAATCTTAATACCATAATTTCTCCCATTCATTAGTCAATATCTTATAGTTTACTTTGATGATATTCCTACATACACTTTAAAAAACAAAAGAGAGAGAGAGAGAGAGAGAAAAAAAAAAACATATTCTTTACTTTAAAAAAGTGTGAAAGAATTACGCCAAGAACAATTATACCTTAACTTGAAAAAATGTTCTTTCATGAGTTCAAGTGTAGCTTTCTTAACTTTGTCGAATCTTCTTGAAGCATGAAAGTAGATCCTGTAAAGGTTCAAACTATTTTAGATTGGCTTACTTTTACAACCTTCTCTTGGCCACTTTCTAACGAAGATTTATCCACAATCTAAGCATTATCATTCTCTAAGATGTTCGAAGTTTCTTGAGATGCATCTCACCTAGGCATTGGTGGAGTTATTAGTTAAGAAGGTCTAACAATTGCTTCGTTAAGTAAAAAGCTAATGAAGCTAAGCAACTGAACTATGCTAATGACAAGGAGTTTTATACTATAGTTCAAGTCATAGTCGATGTGAAAACAGGAAGCTAGGCTCAATAAATCTTCAGGAAGTACAAAGCAAGAAACAATCAAGAAGAGAATAGGGAGCAATCGAGGAAGTAACTAGAAAGCAAGTGCAATTTGGCAGCGACTTCAAAGCCATTAGAATACATACATATATATGTATTATGAAATGACTGAAAATGAAAAAAAAATAGTAAATAAGTGATACTAATAAGTAAATAATAATTAATCCACAACCAATAATGCTAAATTCCATTTTTTGCTACAAAATCAATGCTAAACCCATAAAAAAATTGTTTTATTCAATGCCAATAGCATAGGCTTTGGTTTCAAACCGGAAAAAAAATACTTTCCAATCACTTCCTAAGACGTTGCTACTCATTTCTCAAAGTCGTCACCCTATGCTTCTCAAGATCGCTTCCCATGAGCTTCCCCATGTTTGGGTAAGATGAATCGAATTGGCTTCCCAAAGGAACTTCCTAAGAAGTGAGCTTCGCACCTTAAATCAAACTTCCCTACAACTATGGTTTAAGCACTTAGTCTTTGGCACCATTACGTAAATTCATAAGGAGTTTGTCCTCTATTTTGATCACCAAACCTATAACTACTTGAACTACCAAAAACGTTAGGTACTAAGCATGGTAAATTGACTGCTTATTTGCAAGAGTATTCTTTTGTTCTTAAGCATCATGCTAGTGTGGTAAACAAGGCAGCTAATGCCTTGAGTCAAAAAGTTTATGTGCTTCATTGTGTGGCCATGAAGTCACTGGGTTTGACCAATTGAAGTAGAACTATGCAACAGATTGATATTTTAGTATTATCTACATTGAAACCGTGACCAGATAACAAGATGATCACCCTTGTTTTTCTATCAACAATGGATATCTTTACTAGAGAGTAAGTGATATGGAAATTGCATGCAAGTAATTCAACTAGCATTTTAGAAGAGAGATGACCATAGACATGGTGAAAGCTCTTTTTTCTTTTTTTCTTTTTTTTTTTTTTTTTTTTTTTTTTTTTTTTTTTTGGGGGGGGGTTGGTTGTGGTAAAGCTTGATGTCATAATCATTGATCAAAATATTAGGATAGGACAGATCGACAATTAGGATCGGACCGATCCGATGTCGATCTGTCCTATCCAAGTCTAATCCAGCCAATCCAACTAACCGATTCATGGTCTGATCAGCGATCCAACCCGATCCAACTTACCAATCCATAGGCCAATTTGCTGCTAAGGCCAACCCGACCCAGGATTCGGGATCGAGGTCAGCCAATCGAAAGCCAGATCGGCCAATTTTTTAAACTATGTTCACAATGATAATTTAACAATGCCGCACTTGTCAACTAGCTTAAGGAAGAAAGAAAATATAATACATCATGTGCCATCAACTATTCCTCATGAGCCTTGGCAAATTTTAAGATTGAATTTTTTTCAACTTACCAAAGACTCTTAGAGGTCATGATCCTATCCATGTGGTTGTGGACAATTTTGTAAAATGGCCCATTTCATTCTATGTAGCAAGACCTTGCATGTTGCCAAGTTGTTCTTTGAAGAAATGATGTACATCCATGGTCTTCCTGACTATGGTTTCTAATTGTGATGTGAAGTTCATGAGTTATTTTCAGAAGACTTAATGGAAGTTGTTAAATACTAAGCTTTAGTATTCTAGTTCTTTTCATCCTTAGACTGATGGACAAGCCGAAGTGGTGAATTAAATTTTGGTTGATCTATCAAGATGGTTAGTGGGTGATCATGTTATTAACTGGGATCCGATGTTCCCTATTGCTAAATTTTCTTAATACAGTTCTATTAGAACTACTAGGAGTCCTTTCAAGGTAGTACTTGGAGTTCAAAACCCCATTAATTTGAGTCCATTACCACCTAAAACTAGACCTAGTGCAAAACCTAAAGGATTTGCACAACATAATCAACAACTTCATGATGAGGTGAGGTGGATGATAGCAATCAACAATGATTCTTACAAGACTAGAGCTTATTCTCATCATCACTTTGTTGAGTTTATTGAGGGAGACATAGTGATGGTCAAGATTACACCTGAGTGCTAAAGAAAAATCTAAGAGCTTTATTTATGAAGTGCTAGTCCTTAATGAGGGAGACAAGATCATAAAAAACATTAGTGCTAATAATTATGTCTTGGAACTACCAAATGATAAGGATATTAGTCATATCTATAATGATGGACTTGACTAAATACAATGGTCATCATGAGCCTACAAGTAATGAAGAACAATCAACCTACCAATAAGCTTAAGAAGAACATTAAAAATGATCTAGACGATCAAATTGTTTCTACTAGAAGCATTAGGTATCACAAGTGTCCAATGAAAATACAGCCACTTTCTAATACTTATATCACTAAGTCGGAGTTTTAGTGCTACAATTAATTGTTTTTAAAGCAATATCAATCTACACTCACCAGGATTGAGTTTATTCAAGCCAGTGAGAAATTATAGAGACTGGTAACGGCCTTACAATAGAAACAAAAAAGTGAAAAGCAATCAAGCTCAGGCCTTAATTTGGTAGAATGATTGTAAAATGGGAACCATGTGCAAGCTTTATTAGTGTCAGTGGCCTGTGGCACTTCAAATAGCATGAAGAAACAAGGGGGTGGCTAGATTAGTTGAGCTAATTACCTTGTCAATCTTGAGTAATTCAAAATCTTTATATTGGGTCAATAGGGGTATTTTTATTTGGTGACCAATTTAAAGTTTCCTCAATTTTAATATGTTTTTAAGTCTATTTTACACTGTCAATTTGCGCCAAACATAGTATTATGTTGTCATAAGGTTATTTTGGGAATGTATGTTTAAATTTCATAGTTGAAAGCAAATTAATTTTACGGCAAAGCTCCAAACGTGCAAAGACTTTGTGTATAATCTTGTAACTCCTCTTTTGCAAGTTAATAAAGATTTACCCCTAAAGGTACAATGTTCTTAACCATTTTTAGGCCTGATTACCAGAAAAGGTGTGATGCTGGTAGAACATATCTCGTCACTTCTCCTTCTCTGATATTTTTCTTCTCTTTTATTGATGACTTTGTCCATATAACCAATCTACATCAACCCTAATTCACCCAAACCCTTAATGTCATCAATCCATAACATATTTCAATTTGTCTTCAATCAACCACATGATTTTATCATAAATACTAGTCAACTACCATTAAATCCTTATTTCTTCAATAGATATTCTTAAACATCAAACCCTGGCCTTCTTTTTTCTATTACATTAAAGGAGGAAATCTAGGGTGTCATCAAGGATATGAAAAGGGATAAAATGTCTAGCCTTGACAAGTTCACAATCTCTTTCGTTCAAAAGTGTTGGGCCATTATCAAGGAGGATCTCATGAAAGTTCACGAGGAATTTCATCAATCCGTGGAATTTAATGGTCACTTAAATTTTAAATATTACATTCATTATGCTAATTCCTAAAAAGACAAATGCCAAGGAATTAAAGGATTATCACCCAATTAGTCTCCTAAATGGCATATACAAGATAATTTCCAAGTACTATGAGATCAAAGACAATGATGAAAGGTATCATTTCTCAACCCCAAGGTGCTTTTATAGTTGGTCGTCAAATTTTGGATGGGGTGCTCATAGTGAATAAATGCATTGATGACAGAATAAAATTAGGAGAAATGGGGTGTTTTGCATGTTAGATTTCCAAAACCAATGATCATGAGCTTTTTGGACTATATCTTAGAAAAAATGGATTTTAGTGCTAAATGGAAGAGGCCGATGAAATCTTGCATCAGATCAATGTCTTTCTCTGTACTTGTCAATGGGATTCTAGCCCGTTTCTTTGGGAGTTTGTGTGGGTTAAGATAGGAAGACCCGCTTTCCCCTTTCTTGTTTATCATGGTATCAGAGGTTCTTAGTAAGATGATTAAAAAAAGGAGAAGAAGTGAAGAATGACTACATGTCTGGTTTCGAGGTGGATAATGATGGCCTAACCATTTCTCAATTGCAATTTGTGGATGATACTACAATTTTTAGTGATGTAGTCAAACAGTTGGGCTATATTAGATGCATCCTTCGGTGTTTTGAGGTAGTTTTCAGTCTAAATTTTAACTTAGCAAAGAGTGAGATCTTTCAAGCAGAGGAGGTGAGGGATATTTAATAATATGGCATGAATTTTATGATATAAAATCGGTTCCCTCCCACCTCATTCATAGTACTTTCCTTAGGTGTGAAATTCAAGTCTAAAGTAATTTAGGACCACACTCTTAAGAATATCAACTTGAGGCCTGACTCGTGGAAAGCCTTTTGCTCTCGACAAGCGGTAGGCTAACATTAATTAAGAGTTCCTTGGTATGTCCTTTCCTTTATCCCTATTCCGGCTTTAATGGATTATAATATAGAGAGGAGACTCAGGAATTTCTTTTGGAATGATTCGGATGAGAATCATAGGTGCCATTTAGTGGACTGCAAAATGGTTTGTCACCTTATGCCAAAAGGTGGTCTTGAAATTAGAATGATTAGAAATCATAATCACTCTATGCTTAATAAATGGTTATGGCGTTTAGGAGACGAGTTGAAGTGGCAAATTTTTGGCTTAATTCGAAATGGGATCCCAAAGATATTTGGGGTAGTCATGTTTTTGGGATTTGGAAGTCTATTCTAAAGGTCAAGGAAAATTTTCGGAGACTTATTAAGTTTAGATTAGATTCAAATAAGAGCATTAGTTTTGAGAGGGCCCCTAGATTGGGAATCTCCCCCTCAAGGATGATTTTAGAAGAATTTACTCGTTTGCCTCCAGCAAGCAAAGGACCATTGCAGGCAACTGCAATCATTGCAGGACTAGAGGATGGATGCCTCATTTGAGAAGAAATCTAAATGATTAGAAAATGGGTGACTTGATTAGTCTATTGAGTTTCTTAGATGAGTTGAGACCAAACTTGGGTTTGAGTAAAGGTTGGTGTGGGCTAACAATAAGAAAGGTAAATTCGCCACTAGATCATTCTATAGGTGAAAGCTCAATAAATACTTTGATTCCTCAAAAGAGCATTATGATGTCGGACACCCCATCGAAGGTATTTTTTGTTTGAAATTATTATATGGATAAGATCCTTACCCTCAACCACTTAAAAAGGGGAGGATAGAACTTCGCAAATAGGTGTTATCATGTGTATGGAGGAGGAATCGGTGGACCGTCTCTTTATTCACTTTCACATGGTGCAAAATGCTTGGGGCTTCTTCCTTTCTCTTATTAAAATCTCTTGAACCTTTACAAACCAATTCAAAGATTTCATTACGGGTTGGTGGATATGGGACTTGGAAGGTGTTCCTAAAACCATTTGGAGTCTACTTCCTAGGGTTATTTTCTAGGGCATGGGAAAGGAAAGGAACAATTGAACTTTTGAAGATAAGTTTTTGTCTCCAAAGAACCTTTAAGTCAACATTTATTCACTTCTTTTTTTTGGGTTTCCACTTCTGCTCACTGTTGATTTCATAGTGGTTTAGTTTGCCTGTTGTTTTCCTGTTTTCTATTTTCTGTATTCAGTGACCTGGTTAATTTTTATTGTATGCTTGTTTTTTTTTTTCTAATTTAATCTTTACCTCAAAAAAAAAAAAAAAAAAACCCTCTACATAATTATCGGCAAGCCTATTGTAGCTTTGAATTTCACTAAATCCCTAACCATGAATCCCTAAAATTTTGGCCAATAAGCCCTAATCCTAAAGCCTTATATACCTACTCTCCTTAAAGGTCTTAAATCAGATACAAAGATCAAAGCTTTTGGGTAATAAATCAAATTTGTGTTGAATAATGAAAATAAGAACTCCAATTTTGTATGAATTAATTGGAGTGCATACGTATGACCGATTAATACTCTCTCTCTCTCTCTCTCTCTCTCTCTCTAGATCCGTTCTTTTCTTGACGTTTCATTTTTTATTTACAAGCATTCAACAAATTGAACACCCAGCATTCAATAAGGTTTAGTTAATTGGATGTCAATCAACAAATTTCTGTTGCTTTTAATGAGAAAGACGAGTATCTTTCTTTTCTACGGTGGGAGCCAACAAGCATGTATTCTAGGTTAAATGTGCAACCATGTGACTGTTATAAGATCTATATCGTTTTCTTCATAAGATAACAGTTTGAACTGCTGAACCACATTGATTGAACCAGTTAACCATTGACCAGCTGCCCCCAATGGTTTGGTCAAAGTTTCTTTTTTATTTTTTTTGGAAAAAAATGCCATACAGACATTGGTACCAAATTTATATGATTAAATAATAATAGTTTTATATAATATTACATACTATATTAAAAGTCAAAACAGTTATATAACACTCAACTTTGTATAAACTATAATTTTATGCAAGAGATGTCTCTTGCTAATAACAATTGGTTTCCTTTCATATTCCTCTTATATTTTTCCAAGGCTTCCTAAAATCCTCATGTAGTACTTCAGTTTCTATTATAAAACCTATATGAAATTAGATTTATCAATGGCCAATGGGCCCAACATTGATACTATCACAGATGATTTTATGTAATTACTAAAATGAGCTTTCTTTGTCAGAAAAAGGTACAAAATATACTACACTATGAAATAAAAGCTAAGCCATGCAATAATAACAGCTAAGTTGCATTTAGTCCTTAGGCAACCAAGATAAACAAGTTGCATGTTGTCCTTAAAAACATGAATCATGATAGACAGAAGAATCTACTGATTTATATTTACATCCACTGAAACTGTGCACATAACTACCAGACGGAGTGGACAATTTACACCCCACCCCCCTCTCTCACACACACATACACATGCATGCACACACAAGTTGAAGAAATAGAAAAGCATTCTAATTGAAAACCTGACTAATTTTATAGCTGTAAAAAAGTTCATAATTTGTCACACTCAAAGATGGCTAAATTTCACTTTCTCCGTACATATAGACAATATGCAAGACTGAAATCTTATTGATAGGATTTCCAACTCCCTGCATCTGAAATTGCATATGCAAGTACCCAGCAATATTATGAAGTTCTTTTCTATTAAACTCCAAGGTGTGTAGGCTCTAGATAAAATATATGAGAGAAAACCCGCTATCAATCCCACAGAAGGGGATCATTGGCATTCATTAAATATTCTACAAATCTCCTTTTTTCTTCACTGAGCACATTCGCTCGCTATTTAAGAAACGAATAGTGTGATCTCAAGGAAGCTTGCAACAGAGAAAACCCAAATATATAGCCAGGGCATGTCAGCAGATTATACTTGCAGGCTGCAGCCAATCCATCCTAAAATTTATTAACTCATTTTGTATCTGAGTCAGTCCTACCTCAACTCTGCAGTCATTGCTAAAGTTTTCTTGGAATGTATTGCAGGATTTGTTTGTGTGAGAGGATTCGACCAGAAAACACGGGCACCACGTCCCCTCATGGCCAGGTTGCACTTTCCAGCCAGCAGGTTGGCCAAGACAAAAACACAAGAAAAGGAAGAGTAAGCCAATATGCAGAAAAGAGAGCCAATACAAAGTCCTAACTAGGATCTGTCTGTTTAAAGAGCAGATCGCTGACCGACCTATTGCTGTACATCTAATGGCACCTCCTCTAACATGAGGGCATTCACCAGCTGCAACTAATGCAGGCCAGTTGAGAAGAAAAGATAGAAGGGTCAAAGTTAATTTGTAAGATCCCATGACAAGTGGGCTTGTAGTCTGTACATGATTAACATTATGATGATTATTTCACTTCTTGCTCGAAGCGGGCCATTCTTCTAAAGCAATCGCAAAAATAAAAGTTGAAGGTACTTTTCCATTAGTTCCATTTAGCATCTACATATATGTGTGCATGTATAAGAAATCCAAACAATTAGTTTATATGCTAAACTTGCGCTCTAGCAAAATAAAATTCATTCATAGTCCCGTAACTACTGATTTGAGTATAGTGTATAACACAAAGCAAACTAACAACATAGCAACTCATTTTGCAAGGCTTTGGAGGCCAACCAAGAACCTAGCATTACTGAAGCTGCCGACATGAATGACTTCAAATAGATGAGAACAAAAAATGTAATTAACTGGCATTCTCTCAAGCAGCAAACAATTTTGTGTGTAACAAACCTAGTCTAAGATCTTCCTTGACAAACAATGACTATCAGCTTCCTAAGTTCTTCATATTCTTCAGTTCTTCTTCCCCTTTATATTTTTGTCACCTATCACCAAGGTTTTATACAAGAAAGATGAGAAACAAACATACCTGGCTGAGAAACACTGAAAGAATCCTTTTAATATTTTTTAATAAGAAGGCTTGTTAGAAAAGATTGAATGTGTCCTAATTGGTCGTCCCAATAAGTGCATTCCAGAGAGAGATAAAATAACAATAAATAAATAAAATTGAAGAAAAAGATTTGGCTTAAAAGCGTTTTCAGGGTTTCGCAGTTTGACGAAAACAACCCAGATCAAACAGGTCACAAAACCAGCCTGTTGAATTGGTTTATGCTGATTTTTTAACATTTTATTGGGCCAGTATATAATGCAACTCATTTAGTTCCCAGCGATGGGTTGACCAATTCAACCGTCTAGTCCAGCCAGTACAGGTTATATAAGGGTTGAAATTTATTAGTCTACGTTTAACAAATATCAGGGTCTTGTGTTATGCAATCAAATAGCCTTCAAAAAGAAAAAATAAATGAATCACTAACGCAATTGACTCAAACAAGTGTCATGCTGACTCAAATCAAGTCTAGCTAATTTTCAACCATCTCACATTTCAATTTGCCCGTCCATATCCTAAAGCTACTGGCTATGGATCAATTTTCTCAGGATTTGAGATTAGTCTATGTTATACTATAATCACCATTGCTCATTTTATCCAAACCTTTTCAAGCGTTAGGCGAAGATGCAAAGAACATTTTCAAAAGTTTTCAAAGTTGAATATGTTGTGGATGTAAAATGTAAAAATAAGTAGAAAGAGCATATGGTGATGATATCCAATGACGAATCTAGTAATATAATGGGAATTTTATAGAATTACAGCTCATCAATCCTATCAGGTTAGAAATTGATTATAGATAAGAACGTTAGGATAGACAACATAAAATTGAGAACTTTCAAACCCAAGAATTATCCCCATATTTAATTTAGGACTTTAACCCTGCTAAATCAACCTCCCTCTATTTCACATGTAAGTATTACATCACATTTACAAAGAAACAATCCAACTCTAGAGATAATGATAACTAAGATCATGCATAAAGCAATCACTTTCTGCCAGTTATAATGTGAACTTCAAAGCGGAAGTACGATAAAATTGTGAATATAACAAGTGGTACCATTTAATACATATAAGATTTCTATCCTGGGTTAATTACTAGGTGATCAATAAAATCAAGAAGTGACTCAAAGCCAATAAGGTTGTAAATAAAACAATTTTTTATGGCTTCACAATCTTTGGCAATGTTTTTGGTTTGTGTTCCCCGTGTATACCAAGAGGAAATTCCATCAGTAACCAAAAACCCAATTCTACTTTTAGATATGGTACTTAAGACCAAATTTATAAATAAATAAAAAAACTAGTGTTCATAAAATTAGGACATCAGAATTGTCATCTAAATTTTATTGGGAAAGTTGTATAGGTAAAGTGTAAGAATAATAAGAGCCGCTCATAATCAGAAAACTGAGAGATTCAGAATCTTCCTCATTTTTTCACTGTTTCTAAAATTAACTCCTATGCTGATCAAGTAATCAAATCCAAAACAGAATATCTTGACTAGATGGTTACTATAACACATCATTCTAAAATTAACTCCAATGCTGATCAAGTAATCAAATCCAAAACAGAATACCTTGACTAGATGGTTACAATAACACATCATGAAGATTCAATGCTTTAATTGCATACTTAAGTCATTCAATTTCATCCAAATCACTAAGATTTCATGATGACAAATCAAGCAGGGGAAGGATCACCGAACTTACTAACCCTCAGACCTAAAAAAAAAAATCCAACCGTCAGATTTAGGTTCGAGACCCGTCTTTATCTAGGAACCTACTAAACATTACACCAAAGAATCTCCCGAAAAAAAAGGACGCATAATAGTTCAGCACAAAAAAACACTAAACAGGGACAACATGTTTGATTACGGCTGAACTAATATCCATGGTACATCTGAACCATCATCCAGTATCTATACCTTTAAGCAATATAATGAACAAACCAAGGCTCGTGCACACGGAATGAAATAGTTCCAGTCTGGTTCGCAAATCATTCGAATTCATTAGTTCATTATCTAAATTTTTATGAATTTTCTGGCGATGAATCCATTTTTCAGATGATGTACCTATGTGTTCATATGTTATAAAAAAAAAACCTAAAACGAAATGAAATCCATTCCATGTGGTTCAAACGTCGCCTAAAAGAACCATGCCTCTGCAACAAGATTCAATCAGTCAAGAAACAAGCAGATTCTACGACAGGGACCAATCATCACAAACGGAATCACAAATCAACGACATGAATCAAAAACAAACAAACTTCACAGTGTAACACCCTTCTCTCATCAATTTCATTAAAAATCAAAACTTCAAACTTCATCAATACAATAACAGACCTAGGGTTTCAGATTAAAAGTTTCGATTGAAAACCTTAAAGTTTGCAGGAATCTAGCATACCTCTCAGTTGGATTGAACGCAAAATTGAGATACAGAAAACGCTATCGGCCATAAATCCTTTGCGAAATTGAGATACAGAAAACGCTATCGGCCATAAATCCTTTCTTTCACTCAAAGACGGACACGGGAGAAGAGAGGAATTCGAAGGCTTGGCTTTGCCGCTTAATTTGTTTTGCCGCCTTAGCTCTTCCCTCCTTTTTCTTTTCGATTTTTTTTGGGAACTGCTATTTACACCACATAAATCTCTAAACTTACCTCCCTTAAAAAAAAAAAAATTATTGTTTTTCCTTTTATACCCCTTCTTAACTCTTTTTCTTACCTAAAATACCCTTTCCTTCTTCTAAAATCTCACCTATTTCTGACAGCGACGACAGTGGTCCCTCGGTGGCAACCCGAAGGTTGTAATTTTTGAATTTTTTTTTACATGTTTGATTGTTGTTATCGAACAAGGCTACACCCGCTCGACTAGTCCAGCTGTGTAGGACCTGCCTCGCTCAACCAGCCCAGCCGAGCATGACCTGTTTCGTTCGACCAGCCCAACCAAACAAGTTGCGCAGTTGAGCACAAGCCTATTCGGTTGGACTGGCCGAGCGGGACAGGCTCTGCTCAATTGGACTGACCGAGTGAGGTAGGCCCTGCTCGGCTGGGATGGCCGAGCGGGGGTTGTCTTGCACGGCAACTACAGTCCGAGCAGGGGAAAAATAAAAAATTAGGGAGGTTGGGGGCAGGAGAGGAGGAGGGGAGAGAGAGAGGAAGAGGGTCACCGGAGGGGAGAGGGAGAGAGAAAGAGGGAGAAAGAGAGAGGGGAGTGCGGGAGAGGGAGGGGGTGCCGGAGTCGCTGCAACCGCCGAGCGCCGGAGTGGTTGCCGGAGGTGTGGGAGGGAGGTGGTAGGAAATGGATGACAGGAAGGGTATAAAAGAAAAAAAAAATGAGGTGAGTTCAGAAAA
>JAOXJP010072255.1:0-15258 GCA_025762735.1 Platanus orientalis
GTTTGTCCCATGAGTGAGCTGGTCCAATGTCTAATCATCCTCTATAAATCTTGACCCTTGAATTCCCTTGAATGCTTGATCTTCATGTGATTGGATCGGGTGGTGGTGATCTCCATCATCTTTTGACATCATCTCCATTAGTAGGCTTTGCTAATGGGCTTTAAACTTTAATTAGGCTTTTTCTTGAGATCCTACAAGAGAAAATACATAATTTAATATAAATACTCATAAAATAAATGCGATAATGCTTATTTTGATTATGATAATTATGCAATTTTAAGCAATTATCACATCACACAAGAGGATATGCCAAAATTAATGCAGCACACAATCCAAGACCCACTGATAGGCTTTTAACGTTTCAGACAGCTTTGATTAAAATACTGGTATGGTGTTTAAACAGGGTTACGCTAGTCACTAATAGTCCCAGACTTAAACTCAGATGGTAAGAACAGCAACCATAGGGTATTTCGTGGGGTTCGTACATCAGGTCACAGGCTAATGGGTTCAGGATTGATGGGGTTTAAAAGTAAAACACAGCAGGGTTGAGTGGAGCTTAAGTGGGTAATCAGACTCAGTCCAAAGGGACAAAACAAAGTAGCAAACTGGTCTGATTGAGGGAATGCCAGACCCAGGATAGGGTTCAAACAGAATACTCATGCCTGATTTATAACCCAGAAGTACAAGTATGACCAGAATTTGAGAGAGATATCTGAGATCTGCAGGTATGAGTGTTTAGTACCTAATATCCTTCATTCGAAATCCATATACTCTGGATGTAATCACCTTGAACTGAAGCAGGCTTGACTAACAAGAACTCCCAATCTTGATCAATCAATCAGCAACTGGAATGTACACAGGTGCTGCCGCAGGGTGTTTTACAAAATGAACAGAGTCTCAGATCAGAGATTTCAGAGAGGGTGGATTTCCAGGCTGTTACAGGGGTGTGGATCAAGAGGGAGTATGATTCCAAAAGTACTGCAGGCTTTATAGGTGATGGGACACAAGTTTTTATTTGAAGAATGCTTGCAAGGACGAGGGTGATAGGAGATCTGTGTGAACAACAAGGGACTCAAATGGTAATTAACCCACACCACTAATAGAAAAACGCACCTTAAGGTCAATGCAGCTCAAATGATAGGAGGATGGGCAGTAATTGCAAGAATGAGCTTTCCTCCATAATGGCAGATAATGAATCAAGTGATAACAAGTTGTTTTAGTGCTTGCGAGCTGCCATTGAAAAAGGGCATCCGATGTATTGAAATTTGGAATGTATGCAAGGGGAATTATGTTTGATGCAGCAGAGACGATGAAAGGAAATTTTGTGTTGATTGGGATTTTTTGAAATGGGTATTGAAGCAGAAAGGTTTTGGGGATAAATGGATTCGATGGATTTCGGGGTGTCTTGATCAACCTCATTTTTCTATCATGCTAAATGGTATATCGAAAGGATTTTTTGCTTCTTCTAAAGGAATCTGGCAAGGGGATCCATTATTGCCTTTTCTTTTCACACTAGTGGCGGATGCTCTAAGCGAATTGATGGCTAGAGAGAAATTAAGGGGAATCATTGAGGGATATGCCATCAGCAAAAATGGATTTTCTATAAACCATCTTTAGTTTGCTGATGACACTATGTATTTCCTTAAGGCGGAAGAATCCAAAGTTTGGCATTTAAAGGGTATTTTGCGAATCTTTGAAGTAATTTCGGGGTTCAAAATCAACTTATCAAAAACTTCTTTGGCAGGAATTGAAGTAAGGAAGGAAAGGTTACATCTGTTCGCAAGTATCCTTGGGTGTAGGACTGGTCAATGGCTTTTGAATTACTTGGGATAACCTTTGGGTGGTGTTCCACGTTCACTATCATTTTGGGATCCGGTTATCGAGAGGATCCATTCCAAATTAGCTTGTTGAAAGCGATCTTATATTTCTTTGGGAGGTTGGATCACCTTAATTAAAGTTGCTTTATCGAATATGCCGGTATACTATATGTCTTTATTCATGATGCCTTCGAAGATAATTCATCAGGTGGAGAAATGTCAACTTGATTTTCTGTGGGAGGGAGGCATTTTGAAAAAGGACTATTTGGTTAAATGGAGTGACGTTTGTCTCCCAAAAACTAAAGGAGGATTGGGAATTAGAAGGATAAAGGAAATGGATTTGACACTCATGGGGAAATGGCTATGGAGGTTTACCACAGAAAAAAGGCAAACTATGGCATTCCATAATTTCCCACAAATATGGGGAGCATTCAAATGGGTGGGATTGTTCATCACAACCCAAAGCCCATTGGTCTCTTCTATGGAAAAACATTTGTAATTTATATCCATCTTTCTTACCTTTCAGTTGGTTCATTCTTGGAAATGGTAGATCCATCAAATTTTGGAAGGACACTCTGTGGGGTGATACCAATTTTGCTTCCTTATATCCCCTCTTTCGTCTTTCTTCTCAAAAAGAGGCTATGGTGGCTGATATTCTTTCCAAATCCTCTCTTGGTCTATCTTGGAACCTCCTATTCACAAGAAGGCTGTATGATTGTGAGGTTCAAACGGTCACCTCATCCTTACACTCTATATGATTGGCCCTCTCCAATTCTTATATCAACGATGCATTCTTTCCGCATTGTATGGTTTGGAAACCGACAATGCCGCCAAGGGTAAAAGCCTTCTCATGGATTGCAGTCTTACATTGTATCAATACAATGGATATGCTTCAAAGGAGAAAACCATATATAAATCTCTCTCCTCAATGGTGCTCTTTATGCAAAAAAGAGGGGGAATTGATTCACCATATTTTCATCCATTGCTCCTTCACATATGTGGTATGGACATATTTCTTTTCGCACATGGGAATTAATTGAGTGATGCCAGAGAAGGTATCCCAATTATTTTCATTGTAGCGGATCTATGGTGCTAATGTAAGGAGCAAGCAGTTTGGGGAAAACATTTTACATGCTATTATATGGGGTATTTGGCGGGAGAGAAACAACCAAAAATTTCACAACAAAGTTAGAAGTTGTGGTGAGGTGATTAAGGCCATCATAAGAGAGGTGGGCAGCTGGATGATTGCTACTATGGAATTTAAGGGCTTATTCTAATCAGATTTCATAAGACATTGGGTGTCAGCCATCTTTTGCGCATCCAATTCTACGCTCTTTTAATTCTCTCTCAATTGGAGGCATCCTTTGAGCGGTACCTTGAAGTTAAACTTTGATGGGGCATCCAAAGGGAATCCCGGACCGGCTGGTTTTGGGTGTGTGGTTCGGGACTATAACGGGATTATTTGTCAAGTCGTCTGTGGCCCATTAGGATATTGTAATGCCACAAAAGCGGAAACTATGGGTATGCTATTTGGCCTTAGAGAACTTAAGAACATGGGTATTATGGGCTGCATCATAGAAGGGGACTCGGTGGTTGTTATTGGTTGGAGTCAAGGCAAGGAATGCAAGTCGTAGCGTATATGGGCATTGATATATGAAATCAACGAACTCCTTGCTGAGTTCATGTCCCGCGGGGCTAAAATTCTCTAGCCGATGGCTTGGCAAACTAGGGTGTTGGGCAATCTTCAATATTAAGCGGTTCATGTCTTCCATTTTATTTTGAGGGTTTTCCCTATGTATATGTATTGTATCATTATGTTTGTTTTCTTTTTCTCTTTAATAAAGCTTTCATTTAATTATTGAAAAAAAAAAAAAAAAGAAACAACAAGGGACTTTATGGTTTGATCAAAATGCAAGGAGGGTGATGGAATGAAGCCTGGTCGATTGGAATGGGTGTATAAATTAGGGTTTTCTAATGGGAAATCAAAAGAAAGTGTGGGGAATAAGGTTTATTGCAGAGAACAAATAACAAATAAGTAATAACGATGAAGAGGAAGAGGACGAAGAAGAGGATAGGAGTGCTTGTGTGAGGTAATCACCTACCTTCATGGCCTAGGATATCACCATCCATAGGATAGACTTTGCACCATGAAGCTTGAAAAAAAAACTCTCCAGTCATGTGGAGCAATAAACAACCAAAACTTGTTCAATTTCATCCAGAAAGAAAAGAGAGAGTGGGTCTCTTTTAAAGCCCATGATCTCTCGTAGGGTTTCCCCATTACACCCCTCAAATTCAAATAATTAGAATGCTAAAAGAAATAAAAACTAATCCTAACTTGGTCTTTCATATAGAGTGGTCGACTAGCCCTCTATTTGAGCACATGAAGTCTAAGCTGTCTAAAAACAAAAACATTAATTCCCTCCCTATCCTAAACTCTAATAATTTATAATCTATGAAATAAAACAATAAAATTACTAATAAAAGGGCTCCAAACAGCATGCAAACTTTTCTCTTTGATGTATCCCATGTGTGCCACCATGGTCTTCATGTGTGGACTCCATTAGGCCCATGTGTGGGTCCCACATTGCCTCTAATATCCACGTCACAAGCTTACCTCCTTTTGACAAATATCGACCTTTTGTCTACCCTTGACAAAAACGTTCTACAAGGGAGCATTGATGAAACTCATGACCTGCTCCAACCTTCTAGCAAGAATTGTGGACACTCGCTAAGAGACTAATCAGCCTATAGTCTCTCATTTCCTCTACCTCATCCTTCTTTGGGATAAGTGTCACAAACGTAGATAGCTAATGACACCCTTTCCTCTCATATGGATATCGAACAATGTTGAAGTCTCCACTAATACACCAAGGACTCGGCTAGCCCAAGTGCACTTGCCAGAGCTCTTCCCAAAACTCTTCTCTACGGACTGCCAATGAAGGACCATATACGCCAAAGAAGGTCTAAAGTTTAAACGAAAGAGTCCTTAATGCACCTACATTTCACTGATATAGAGAAAGAACCAACCCTACAATCAGTAACTTCAATCATGTCCTTGTTTCAAACTATTAAGATCCCCCTAACATGGTTTAAAGCATCCTTATGAATATATGCCTACTTGCTTCTACCCCATAGCTGAACTGCATCTTCTTTGACAAATTTCTTCATTTTCATCTACTGAATCACCATGATGTCAACCTTCCACCTGCCCACCATGTTCTTGACACTAGATCGCTTCTCCGCCCTCCCCAGCCCCCTAACATTCCAACAAAGGACATGTATTTTCATGAGACACATAATGAGAGAGGTGGGCTCAGGTCCCATGTACCACAGCTCCAACCCAACTCCTTGATCTTTCTATGCTCTTTCCACTCCTAACATAATTAATAGTGTAGACAAATCGTTTAAGCTCAGTCTCTCTTTTGTTCTTCATCTTCTTTGTGACCATCGCCATCTCCTTTCTTGGACTAGTTTTTCTTCATCATTCAATTTCATAGAATAGGTTTTCCACTTTGTTTTTGATGCCCTCAAAGGTTACCCCATCTTCTTGCTCAAATCCATTACCTTACGCACTACCCAATTAGATGGAGAGGGTGTAGGGAGCATGAACACTGGCTATGGATTTCAGAAATTGAAATTCCCATCTATAGAATAGTGATCTTTATCAATACGAGTTCCATCTCGTTTACTCCAATCGGCCAGTTCTAATTGATCTTTCACCTTCTCCTTGTAGTGATCACGTTGTCTTGTATCATCTATTTGTTTGAATGTTAGGAGACCGGCAATGACAAATTCACTTACCTAGGTTAGCATTGTTGAGGGCAACAGGGTTTTGATTGTTTTGATCAAACTTTCTTCTCATTAATAGAAGATTTGATCCTTGGTCATTTCCACCTGTTTTAGTAGAGAATTCTGTAATCCAAACTTCATATCATGAAGTTGGCATTCCAGTCGATACTGAACACACAAACGATGTAATGCGAGAAAGAAAACAAAAAATAAGGGCAAAGTGAGCAAACAAGATCGTGTATAGATTAAATTAACTTTGTTAGATAGGATACCAAGTAGGAAATAGAGCACATACCAAAAGCCACAATGATAGAGGCCATGATGATCGGGTTTGATTTAACAGAGTTCTTCATTACCGGCTTGCCGCTTTGATCTTAAAGCCATTATCGGATGTGCAAACTTTACCAACAATAAATCTTTGACTGTGTTTTGGCTTCCTCAAGATTTTAGCAATGATGCAACCAGATTGATGTAATGAGAGGAGAAACCCTAATTTCTTTATTCTAATTTCTCTCTTCACCCTAGTTGCCATCTCCCTCAAGTCTTATAAAGAGAGAAAAGTGAATGACAGCTTTCTTATTTTATGCATGGAGCATGGAAGGAAAAAAATGATATTGTTTTTCAGTTAATTTCTTAAATTTGAAAAAAATGAAAGTGTGAGAGTTATGTATTTTTATTTCACTTTTCAATATGAAAGAAAACCACTTTTTTAGTTTTGTGATTTACAAAGATTTGGGGATTACATAGTACTCTTCCACTTGTTTTTTATTTATGCTCATGAGGATCGTGTGTAGTTCTCTAACTAAAAGAAACAAATATTCAAAAGATTTTAAGAAGAGTGACACTCGATTTGAAGCAAACAACAATTGTAATGCATCATGAAAGAAAGAAAAGTCTTGACATGAACGAAATACGTAAAATGAATGTGTCATACCATGAACACTTATGTTTTATGCACGAGAAACATATAGATTCATGTTAATACACTACATGCCTAAAGTGAATCGTATATTAGCATACTTACTGATCTTATGTGTTGCATAAACACTGAACATGATACGTTATGTGAGTAAACTTATTTAATGTTTAGAAGAAAAAGAAAAAAAAAAGGGGAGGAAAGAAAGAAAAGATAAATGCTTTCGTCATTCATTTGCTTATAGCTCCATCACTGAAAGGATTAAGGATGTGTCAACATTGCTCGCGTGATGCATGCTTTCGTCACCACATCCTTGAGGGTGCATTTGTAGGCACTTAAAATATGCACAAATTTCTAATAAGGGCCTACACACTCATAAAGTTATATAAAGATATCAAAAGTCATACACATGTTTCAAACTTACAATTCAGGCCCAGTTACATGGACATGTCCATTGGACCTTGCTCCAAGTTTTAAATAATAAACCCATGACCACCAAGCCCATCTCACTCGTTAGCAGACCCAAAATTCCAGTCTACATGAGACCCCCATGAGAGAGATTTGAATAAATTCAAATCTAAATTCTCTTGAGTAAACAAGGAAAGCCATGCCACTCATGAAATACAAGTATTTCGTATGTTACTTTTTCTCTAAATGAGAAAGTTGTAACCAATTAATTAGACTCAAAGGGGTAAGAGTACTTAATCAACTCCCAATCAGGGTTATGAATGGATCCCATCTCCAAGTTTATAAATACAACCCATTTACATGGTAAAGTAACCTCTTTAGATGACTTTAAGTAAAAGTGTTGTAGAGACAAGACAACTCTATAACATTTCTAAGGTATTCCGTACACTTGAAGCTTTAGGCTTCTTTTTGTCTTCTCAATTAGCAACGGTTTGTTGTCACATAGAAGAAGAGTCCTTGCGATTTCATAATCATGCCATAAATCCAGCCATAAGAGCAAGTTCGTGGTCTTCGTTTTTTTGTGGATCAAGTGCGAAACTATAAGAAGATGCCGATACACCCACAATCAAACACATCAACACTTAAGTCCTAGAAATATGCCATCTATCACGTTGCGGATCCCGTGACTAACATGATATAAGTCTTTGTAGTTGTATGATTCTAATATTGGTCACAACCTAAGATTCTAGGTAAGTTGTTTGGGTATGTGGAGAAGCTGTTAGGCGCCCTAACACGTCTGTCTTATAATGGTACTCCACACTGTATTTGTTCTTGATTTAAGACAAGCACTACAAATTAGTACTTAGAGGAAAAGAAAGTAATACAAAGTATGTGCTTTATGGTGGTTGATTGTATAAATCAACCGTAATAAAAATGTGGGTGATCATGACTGCTCGTGTGGTCCTGCGGAGGATGATCTCCATCCACCAAAAGACTAGGTAATCTTGGTCAATCGCAGGTAATGGGGCTAGGTGAGTGATTTTTCTTTACCGGAATTGGACGTGGGATGTTTATCAATGCCTCTTCAGAGACAAGTACTTGGAAGATAAGCATGCATACATTAACAATGATAGTTATAGTATGAAATAAGATTCAAGGTCTGACGGTTGGGTCACCCACAGGAAGTTTGTGGTTAGTCATAATCACCTGCAAGGATACCTGCGGATGATTTAGATCAACCGCCACACAAAAAAATATACACGTTACTAACCGAAAGAAATCCATTTCAGATATATATGAAAGCTACTTACAAGTTAGAAAAGCACTCTAGACTCTGGCTAACATGTATTCATGCAAAGGCAAAACAAAGTGGCAAAAGTGAACACAAAATACATATATTTACATGCCTTATACAAAGAAAAACTAAGGAGAAATAATGAAGAGAAAGAGGGAGGGATACCTACCTGGAAGGTTGCTCACGTGTGAAGTTTAGTGAGGTAGAAGGCTTGTCTCCTTGTAGCCGAGAGGGAGCGAGCTTGGCTTGGTCGAAAGGTGACTCCCTAGTTATGAGTAGAGTATCGAAAGGGGAGGAAGTTTCAATTGACTCCATCACCCTCCCCTCAATCGTTAGAAACATAGAGGACCTCTCATGCGTATAAAAGTATGCCAAGTGGGATGAACATGAGTCATAAGGGGTAGATTAGGGATTACTAATTCTAATGGCACAGATGTAAATATCAAGAAATGAGATTTTTTGAGATATTTGAAAGACTTAGAAGGGTGATGACACATGGCAGGGCTGATGCCGTTAATGATGTCATCAGCAAAATATCTTTGATGACTCAACGGCCTTTGATGCTGACATGTGTCAGGCATGAGGGATCCTTGAGTCATTACAAATAATGCCCTTGGTGAGTCATGTGCCACCTCATGATGACACAGGCTTGCTTTTAGGGTTGATGTCATCCCCTATTAATGCCTCTTAAATATCTTTGACATTTACCGATCGTTTTGGATGGGTCCCGTTTCAAGAGCTGTTGGACTCTGATGACTACAATATTACAGTGTTTTTTGGGGATCCTCGACGCATTGATCTCACTGGTTCAGTCATAAATGGATTCTGACATGTGTAGGGTGGTCAACCATCAAAATGTGTAATTCCAAAGAATCTCCTGGGTGGGAATTGGACGGTCAAAAAGGTGAAGTAAGGTATGGGAGTCTTGAGGGAATATGTGGCTCCCGTGTCCTGTGAGATGTTGCAAGAAGTGGTATAATCAGTGGGCACTTATATTTAGAGATATGTCCATTATTGTATCAGAAAAGTCTCGTATTTTGAAATACGGTAAAAGCAAGGATTGACTAAGGGTAAGTCTATGTATGCCATGGGATGTTCGGGTATAATGATCAAGGGTAAAAGTGGTAGAAGACTGGAGAGGGTGTGATAAATCGTGTGTTGATCGAATAACTGGGTAAGCAATGGTGAGATGCCGAAGGATCTGTACCATGTTGGGATGATGTGCTGGAATTCTGGTTGTGGTATTCGGGTGAACTAATGTGATGGAAAGCTGGGGGATGATATCCGGGTACAGTTCTGTAATCTCTGATGTCCCAAATTAGTTATTTCCACTGTGATCAATGCATTGGAAAGACCCTAAAGACAGTATATATCAATCCACTTAAAACTTTTGGTAGGTTTAAGACTTAAGTCCCTTTGCTCCAAAATTCTTCAATGCCCATGGGTCTGCTGTACTACCTAAATCAGAGTTACCTAGGGTCTGGTTGTGCCTATATCCTATTTGAGGAGACCATGAAAACCTTGATAGGTTTGGGCCAAATTTTGGTGTTGACAGTAAGATTGAAGGTGGTTTCATCTTCTTCTTCCCCCCACCCCCCCCTTCTCTGGGGTATTCTAGTCTCCATTCTTCTTGTTTGTTGTAACCAACAAGTTAGTCCCTTACCTTGTTTTATAGCCCCAAAATATTTGCATGACCACTCAACCAAAATTTTGGTTAAAAGTGTAATTGGATATCCAAATTCATATATAATATTTGGTTAAATATACGAATACGAACACAGATCATAGTTTTAAATATCCACTGCATATCCTTATTTGATATTCGTTTGGTGAACAGAGTTGAATACTGATATGCCTATATCCTCTCTGTATTCGGTCCGTTTACATCCCTAACAGTAGGCATGGCTTAAAATTTTGTTTTCAATGGATATTTCACCCTAGTGAATTACGGAAATTTCAGGGAAAGTTCGTTGGAGTGTTTCGAAAAATGGAAAATATTGGAAAAAAATATGTAATATTGCACTAAAACTTAGGGAATATTGAGAAAAGCATTATTGGGCACCAAGAACTTAAAAAATACAGAAACAACTATGTATAATAAGAGAGGAATGACAATTTTGTGTAGGCACTACCAAGAGCATATGGTTTTCATTGTCACCTAGATGGTTTTTTTTTTAAATATGTAATAGTTGTGCAATATAGCTATACAAACATGATAAACCAAAAGAGAACTATTGCATCAAGTTCTTTCTCCTTCAATATCACGTAGAGTTTCAAGCTAGCTCTATCACAAAAGAGGTGACCATTGTATTGCTGCTCCATGTATCTACAGTATTAAGGTCCAAGTCATCATGTTATGAAACATGGACACTTCACATATCAAGCTCGCACCTTCATTTCAAGGTTTAGGATTTAATGGACAAAAACAATGGGTTTCTTCTTTGATTCTCAAGCTTTTCATAAAGTGAGTCAATATTGCTGAAATGGTCAGCAAATATTCATAAAAGGTAGAATTTTTTAGAATTGTTGAATTAAAATGTCATTGATATTTCAAAATTTTCTATTTATCGATTTTTCTTAAAAATATGGGAATATTAATGTTTCTCACAGAAGGTAATGACATTTTGGTAAACTTTGGTTCACCCTGTTTTTCATTTCGTTCTCCAGAAGGTTGGGAAATTTTCAATATATGAATATATTCATATATATATATAGATATATTGAAAATGATAGAATAAGCATCAATATATACCTAGCAATTTTTATACAAGCAAGACAACCATCATAATATTGTAAGCCTTTAAGGCAATCTATATCCACTGGTATTCATGGTTTGTGCATGTTTGGAACGCTACCTAATAAAGTAATACTTCCACATAGGATTAGAATATGATAAAAACAGCCACACCAAAGAATTGTACGAAGCCAAACCACAAATCCATTACTGCCAGAAGTTATAGACTGCATATTAAAACGTCTCTCGTGCCCATACAAGTACAATAGGTGTCACCTCAATGAAAATTCAACAAATAGTTCTATCACATAAATAAAAGAAATACTTTTAGACATGTTTCAAATATCACATAATACAATATAACAGAAAAAGGATCAATTCTACATCATTTAGTCCAATTATTTTATATTTTATAGCCCATTATTTTCCATTTTAATTTTTTTTTAGCAAAATGTTATTTAAAATATTTAAAATGTTAGTAAATACAATAAAAACGGAAAAAAATATAAATAAATATACATTGTCACCCTTATATTGTTCTCAACTTACTATATGTTTTTTTTTAATATATATATATAAAATTCTTCCATGAGATTTTTAGTGTGAATGTTTTTTTTCCTCTGTTAATTTATCCTTGCAGGCCAAACAAAGAAGTCTGGAAAAAGTAATGCACAACATATTATGTCACTCAGTGTTTGACATCTTTTCCCTGTTGGATGTTCTACATCAGCTCAAATTCAAGTTGAGATTTCAGGTTTTCATCCAATTGAGTCCTCTCAGTCCTGTTATTTCAGAAATCAGTTCCATGTTGTTGAATATCTGAGAATTTGGTTCAGGTAAAGACTGGAGATGGTCGGTTGCAGTTGCTTATTATTGATTCTATCTCATCCCTCATAACCCCAATACTGGGAGGCAATGGTGCTAATGGTATACATCCTTTGTACATATACCAAAATTTCCTAGGTATATATAGGATATATACACACTTCACCAAATTACCAGGTTATTTATTGTTCTGATGGACATAAGAATTACATCATACCCAGTGTTGCATGGATATGAACATGGCAAGAGAGTTGGCATCTAACTCGTGTTGGGGAGTCTAACACTGCAAGCTGAAAAACTTATATTCCAGGAACTCTTTTAAGGAAATTATTTACTGTTAAGCAATGGAGTATCTTGTAAGTTGTATCATTCTTACACCTAGTGAAAAGGGCATTGATAAATGTAAAAATATCATATTTGTCACATAAAAACTTTCTGTAGCAAAGGGTGGAAATCATAATAGAAGCTAGATGTTCATTTATGTTAAAGAAACAAGGACAAAAAGGAGAGCAAATCAAGAAGTTTTGCTCAAGAATCCGATAGTGTTGAAAATCGGAATGTGATGTGTGTCTGACTCTTATTCTTCATATATTTAGAAGAGTCACATTCTACACTAACAAGACCTATCTCACTTCTGAAATGAACAATTCATCTATTTAGAGTTCATGCAGTACTGACTAAACCTGGCCTGCCTTGGCTGCTGGACAAGTTATCGTGCTGGGCATATTAGTGTTGAGTTTTTTTTTTTTGTTTAGGTGAAGGCTTGGATTATTGTTGTTTTCTGTTGTTGTTGTTGATGATGATGATGATGTATATATGTATGATAGGTTCAGGTAGGATTGGTTGCACACTTGCACTTAGTTGTGTGTGACTCAGATGTAAGAAATTCATTCTCTCATGTTTGATGGAAAAATGCAGGACGTTCTTTGATGATTTCTGCTGGGTTTCTTCTAAAGAAGTTAGCGCATGAGCACAATCTCTCTGTACTGGTATGTTACAATCTTGACTTCCAACAATTTACTTAACTATGCATGTGACATGTTTTTTGAAGTCTTGTGGTTGGGGTATGTCATATGTGTGTGGTGGAAATTCTTCCGTTTTTCTACAAAAGCTCTTGTTGTAGCTAAAGCTGGATAAAAAGTAGACACTGATACAAGACTTGGTCAACAAATAATATAAACCAGATTATGTAACACAAGCAAAGGAACTTGAGGATGTTGACCATAGAATTAGACGGGGGGGGGGGTGGATAAAGTGGAGAGTTCTTGTTAAGTGTTGTGATCAGTCCATGCCATATAATTGAAGGAAAGTTTTATAAGACGGTTATAAGACCAGGAATACTTCATGGAGTAATATGCTAGGTAGGGGTGTAGCTGAGATGAGGATGTTAGAGATGCATAAGTGGCAAGAGCAAAAAGGATAGAATCAGGCATGAATGCATCATGGGAAACTTAGGGATAGCACTTGTAGGTGATGGGATGAGGGGAAGTCAACACTTTATCTAGGGGTAGCACATGTGCAAAGATAACCAATTGCTGCACCAGTGTTAAGGAGTGATATGTGCAAGTCGAAGGCTTTAAAAGGACAAGGGGAAGGCCAAAAGGATTGGATCAAAATAATGAGGAAAGATGTGAGAGGTTATGATTTAACGGAAGATACTGCCCTAGATACAGTTGAATGGTGGAATAGGATTCGTGTGGTCAAACCTGAGTAGTTAGAATATGTTTTGTTGTGTCAAATTGAGGAAGTATAAAGATAATATGCTAGGATATTTGTAACTAAATTTTGTTTGATGCTTTGAATAGCTAAAAATCTCTAAGTAGTAATTAACAACCATTTAAATTGGAAAAGCTTCAAGGCATGCGATGATAATCATATATCTGCATATGACAATTTATATAATCATGGAACATCTAAGTACCTACATACGTAATAATTTAATAAAAACATTGAAAATTACATTCAGTAATGTAAATATCAGATTCAAATCAATAATGTAATATATACATTAATAGTTTTTATTTTATTTTATTTTATTTTATTTTTATTGTTGTGTATCATGTTTCTTATATGACTATAAGAAAGTTTGCTTTAATTTGTGCATATATGAGACCTATATAATTCATTGTTTTCCATGGATTTGTCTGTTTCAATACAAGTTTCTAATGTGGTTATATTTATAGCTTTATTTATTATTTAATATTTTAAAAATATATATTATTCAATTTTTGTAAATTTACAAAAAAATAAGGCTATATGTTTTTTTTTTATCAATCTTCCATGGATCTTTAAACAGAACATTCATTTCATTACAAAACATTTTTTTGGGTTTTTTTGGGATGTAATATTTACTAATTAATTTTAATTGTAGATTTATAAAAGATATTTTCTTCCGTCCAAAAAGAAAACAAAATTCATAAGTCCATGGATTTGGTACATCATCCATATCATATATGACTAAACAAGCATGATAAAAAATGACATTTATTGGTTAGCTTTTGAAATTTCTATCTTCACCAAACTCAAAAAGGGAAAAAAGAAAACCATATGTATCTCTCAAGATGGATCTTAGAGTCATGTATTTCATGATACTATCTCATTTATGTTTTCACTTATGTATTTGTTTGTAAGAGAAAAAAGAAGAAAAGAAAAAAAGAAAAAAGAAGAATAAATTATTCATTGGATTTCAAAAATTATGGAATGATAAACTAATCTGCTTATAGAAGTCTTTAGATTTTGTTTTTCAAACACAAATTGGCAGGGGTTGATGTTGCAACATGCATGTAGGTGAGTGAGTGTGTGTTATAAGAGACTAAACAAGAATACCATAGGTTATGTAGCAATATAAACTAGATTCCTACCAGCACCAAAGCATACAAATAAAGTTGGGTTTCAAGTAAGTGTAAATGAGTAATACAGAGTGTTCAGGTAAACAAAGTAAATGCAAAATTATATCATAATTTATGTGCTTAGAAATCCCAACAAATTAGGAAATAAGAAAACTCTAGCTTGCCGTCCAACAAACTATTCTCTTGGACATTTTCACAAACATGTGGGAGACATCCAATTTAAAGGAATTGTAAACAGGGTATTTATTAGGCTTAAAAGCAAGGGTTTGCAAGGGGAAATTAGGGGGTTTGGTAGAGGTTGATTAACCCCTAAGTTCGTGGGCTATAGGTTCAAATAAATCCCCCAAAAATTAGCCCATAACAGTCCCCATTCATGCCAACAAATCCACTGAAGTTCTACTCAACATGGGAATAAGAAAGAGCTGAAAATTAGAACTGTGCACCTAATGTTGAAGTAGTTGAATCCTTCTGATGTTGTCTATCAAAGGTCTTCGCGAAATCCCATTTAATGAAGAGCTCAAATCAGGCTAGATTTTGAAGGTGCCGCCCCACCTAGGAAACCTTATTGGGATTTCTTAGAGTTTTGAAAAAAAAAAAAAAACGATTCCCTCCAACATCTGTCTCTT
>JAOXJP010072266.1:0-15258 GCA_025762735.1 Platanus orientalis
CAGTGGTCGGTGCTGATGTGTCCCCCCCTGACAGGGTGCAGAGAGGAGCAGACGATAAGAGGAGCGGATACAATCCACTTTGGCCAAGCTAATTCTCAGGATACAATTAGGGGTGTGCATGGCTTGGGTCTGCCTTACTAGGTCTGGGGTAGGCCCAACTTCTTACACTACAGCTTGGCCCTAGAACAAAATTCAGAAATCAAGGGTCAACAATGGCCCAACTTTATTATACTGGCCTTCGGCAAGCCCAAGACACTTTAATATATTATATAAAACTATTTTTTTAATAAAAAATTACATATTTCTATAAAAATGTATATAAAACCCTATATATCTATATAATGGGATTCAGGCCAGGATAGGCCCATGAATGACCCAAACATAAGATTAAGCCTCAATTTCAGGCCCTGGGCTCTGTCAAGCCCAGACTTGGGCCGGGTCTGTGCACAGCCCTAAATACAACCAAGCTTGGACTCAATTCCTTGTCTCTTTATGGGTTTATACTATCCTACAAAAATGAATCAAACCTCCCTTAATACTTTTTGCCAAAGGTCAGGACTTCACAATTGTAATTCAAAACTTGTTTCAATTTGACATGAACACAATTCAACGAGCATATAACTCGTGTTCTCTTTCTTCCTAATAAAAAAGACAAAGAAATCTCCCATGAATCCAAGTAGCTCTCGTTTTAGGCCCACTTTGGTTGTCATGAAAAGATTTTCTCATGAATTTTTTTTCTCAAAAAATCATTTTTAAGCTGTCTGATTGCCATGATAAGTTGGTTTTTCAATGTTTTTCTTATGATTCTTTTCTGTCCTTTTCTTGTGGGATTTTCTTTTCTTTTCTCTTCTATACAATTCATGGCAACCAGACTGGGCCTTACGGAAAACCCACTGATTTCTGGTGGTTAAACACAAGGAAGACACGGCGATCCAAACGCCATATGTAAAGTGTCGTTAAACATTGATACGAAAACTGATAAGAAGAGAAGAGAGATGTCATCAGTGGCTTTTCTTTTTCTTTGTTTTCTCAGGCTTGAAGAAGCCTTTTTGAGATCTCTTAGAAGTACTTCAAATGAGTTCTCACCCATTATACAAAGATAGCAGACATATACTTGAAACGTTTAGGTTCGATGAGTACGTATTTTTTAGGTGGGTTGGTGGACATTGGGCTCAAAAGCCCAAGTTTGTAGACGGTTCACAAGCCGTGGCCTGCAGGCCTTTATGGGTTCTCACAGACTCGCTGGCCTTAGTTGGTCATCGGGTCTACCTCAACCTGACCAACTTGCACGCATGAGGACTCGTTGAACCCATAGTGCTCGTACCGTCCGGGTTGTCGAAAATGATTATTACAAGTTTACAACCCTTAAGCGATTCTACGCACGTCCAAAGTGATAGGTGCCACCTTAAGTGCCCAAACCCAAACCTTTGCCTAGTGCATGTTTGATGCAGAAGCACCTCACTAGCCCATCACAAGTTCTGAGAATATATCGAAAAAAAATAGATGTTGGTCAAGTATGCTTCTTGACTTTCTAATGTGAGACTAAACTTCTTGCAAGAGAAGTCCCCACTTTAACTGACCATACCAGTTTGGAGAACAGATTTATTTGAACTTTTAAAAACACTTTGAAACACTGTTTCATTAGTAGGGCTGTCAACTATCTGCCTAAGCATCTGCATTCAATTTGGATTTGATTCGATTAAGGCAAATATAGATGCATCCATATCCGATTCCTTTAATAAATATTCTATTTTAAATGAACCAAATGCAAATAATACACACACACACACACCACAACAACAACAACAATAACAACAAATAGTCTTATCCTGACTATTTGGGGTCAGTTTCATGAATCCCGTTCTGCCATTCCATTTTATTTAGAGTCATATTTGTTGTTAAATTAATAGCTGCCACGTCTCTCTTTACTATTTTAACCCAAATCAATTTTAGCTTTCCTCTAATCCTTTTAACACCTTCAACTTGCATTGTCTCACTCCTCTTCATTAACGCAATCATTGATCTTTGTTGCACATGACCAAGCCATTTTAATCGACTTTACTTCATTTTATCACTTATTGGTGATATACTTAAGATCCCACGAACGGACTCGTTCATAATTTTATTCTATCTAGTCTTGCCACTCATCCATCTCAACATCCTCATTTCGATTACATTCATTTTATGTATGTGTTGTTTGTTAGCTGTCCAACATTTTGCTCCATAAAGCATGATTGGTCTTATAGCTGTCTTATAAAATTTTTCCTTCAATTTTAATGGTATTCGTTTATTACACAACACTCCAGAAGCACATCTCCACTTCAACCATCTTCCTCTAATTCTATGACCAACATTGTCTGTACTCTCCCTCTTTGTGTATGGTTGACCAAGATAACAAAAATGGTCACTCAGAGGATTGATGTCAGGTTGAGCATCGGTTATAAAAATCCATTCAAACCATATATATAAGATTTTAGTTTAATAAATAAATAAATAAAATTTCATCTAGAAAGCAACACAAAGCCTTAAGACACTCTCTGTACAAGAGCCAATTCCAATGCACCATTATATATGTTATTTATCTCTCACGAGGAAATAATATTTAAGTAAATAAACATCATTGTTTAGATGTTTTGAAGGAATCAAAAGCCCTAATTTTGGGATTCGATTAGTTGAAGAGATAAAAAGACTGAGGTAGAGAGAGACTGGCCAAAGGTCTCAACTATAGTGCTTAGTGACAAGATGGCCCGAAAAAAACTTGTACTTCTTGCGAGCTTCATCACCAGTTTCAATGGTTCCATGGTAGCAACAAGGTTTCTTGATAGAAACCCACCCAAATTAATCAACTGGAACAACGAGTTCTTTTGTTCGGGTTCTCTTCAACAAACTACACAACTTGTATGGATATGTTAAACTGGTAATGAAGAGTTTCTACTTGATGTTAATGAAGAAGAGGAAGCCAGTTGTGTGGATTTGCTAAAAAATCTTGTGAATTCATTCAAAGCTTATAGTTGTCATTCTCATAGAAGAGTTTGAGAAGCTTCAACAACCCCTCAAAATATGTGTCACCACTAAAAATCGTAATTTTTTGATAGAAAGTGTAATAGGATATATCAGAATTCGTTTAGGTAAATGGATATGAATATGAATTCTATTTTTAAATATCTGTAGATATTTGAATTTGCATCTGGCATTCGATTAACAAAATGAATACAAGTACAGATGCATCTATATCTGCTTCGAACTCGCTTCGTTTATAACCCTATTCATTAGTGGGCCACAAATGTAGAAAAAGGGACCCACTAGAGGATCTAGAGATGAGACTTAGATGGACAAAATATCTAAGCATAGAATTCCGTAACTTAGAAGGCTAGATGTGTTCCACTGAGCTGATGGTATGGTGTTTGGGCTATAATGTATGATACCGAAGAGATTGTGTTTCATTTCTTCGAAGATCAAAAACCCTCGTTGTTGAGCAGTTTGACCATTCAAGGAACTAATAGATACCATGATTTTTACAAGCTTATGAAAATGCTCTGTATCTGTGAATGGAGCCACCCATTGTCACTCATATACTAACCAAACACCCTTGAAGGACCTTCTTTGCAACTTCAAAGTGATAAGTTGTTTTATGTGCTCCATTCGGAGTTAAACTCTCTACATTTCATGTTTACTTCCTTCCTTCCTTTTTGAGTTTGTTTGCGTACATTAAAGGGAAGAATCAGTAAGAAGAGTTAATCGATATGATGGCACCGATCTTGGTCTATATTTACCCATTGACAGGACTCTTTATGGTCCTATTTGGTTGCCTTGAATTGAATAGAAAAGGATAGAAAAGAAAAAAAGAAAAGAAAATATATGTAATTTTCATTTCTTTTTTTGTTGTTATTTGTTTGCAATGATGATTCATGGGAAAGAGAGGATTTCAAGCAAATTTTGTATGAAAACGAAATGACTCCCTACAAGAAAATGGCAAACTGCCTGAGAAAATCATGAAAGTCGAGGAATTCTCATTCTTGACAACCAGATGCTTAGAAAAAAGCCAATCTTGAGAATTTTTTTACAAGAATGACAAGAAAACCTCCCTTTCATGGCAACCAGGTAGGGCCTATGCAACTACTTTTTTGTTGTGCATTTTTATGTACAAGACATCATCAAGACAAGAGGAGGATAGAGTTAATGTACTTAATATATTTCAAAACTCCCCCTCTGAGTAGAGAGCTCGGGAGAATAATAGCGTCCACGGGGATATTTGAACTCGTAACCTAAAACCTACTCTAATACCATATTAAATAAAGCAATTAATCATCTCTACTAAAACCCTAAGGTTGTAGGAGAGGTTAGAGTTAACATATGTTTGTGGTTTTTTTTACCTTGACCCGGGGTCGGGTGAACAGTGTGGTTAACATAGGTTCGGTCCATGCCTCACTCAAGATGGCTTTTACAAGCCTTAAGGGAGAGAAATGAGCAAATGAAACTTCTATAGATAAGAAAATCAATAGCACAATATAGATACCTTACTCAATTTGAAGAAGCCATGACTCTTATCTGAAGTGTCCACATAAGTAATGAGTAAGTCAAAGAACAATGATTGAATTAGATTCAATTCTTACGAACAAGCTACAAACTAATTTTTTTTTTTCTTCGATAAGTTACAGACTAACTTATGCTACTCCTCCTCATAAGATAGATTAACCCCTACTCCTAAGATAAATCAAATTTAATGATAATGTTGATGATCATTTCTTCTTCTGCCTCTTACCCATTTATACCAGGAAAAATAGTAACATTTTTCTTTTTCCACATTGTCGGGTGGTTATCTCCCTTTTCCTTGCTCATCAATCCAAGTGATATCCCTAGTCCTCACTATGGCTCCACAGGCTAACTATAGGATGCATTATATCCTTATAGGCAATGACTTACGCTTGTTCGTTAGATGCATTATATGCTTATAAGCAACAACCTATGTCTATTATATACTAACGATGATGACACATGTCGTCACCTTGCACAATCAACTTTCTTTGTGTTCTTTTTGGAAGTGGGCTTCGTATAGGGGTGAGCATGGGCCTGTGTTAGCCCGCACTTGGCCCGGCCCAAGGCCCAAACTTTTCTTAAGGCCTGGGCTTGGGCTTACCTCAACCTGGCCTGAGGCCCGAACTTTTATATATGTAATATATATTTGTATTATATGCAATCTATTAAGGGACTGTTTGGCAGCCACCTGTAATGTAATCATTTCATTTAAAATTTCTAAAGCATTTGTAACCATAAAGTAATGGTTCAAAATGAACTCTTTCAGATTTATACATTTTTTATATATTTTTATGAATTCATTCAGATTTATACTTGATAACATTTATCATATCATTTTATAAAAAAACCTAAGATGACTTCATTTCTAATTTTAGTTAGCAAATCAGTAAAAATCTGAATTTGTTCATTTTGAACCATTACTTTATGGCTACAGGTGCCTTGGAAATTTGAAATGAAATGATTCCATCACAAGTGGCTATCAAATAGGCTATTAGTCTTTTCAAATTATTAATAATTCATAGCTCAATTTGTAAAAAAAAAAAAATTGCAAAATGTCTTGTGTTAAACTCTTAGTGAGAGCAATGATTTTATATAGTAAATAATTCTTAGAATTGGTAACGTATGATTGGTAATTTCACTAATAAGATCTTGTAGCTTAATTGCTAATGCATTGTTATATTATCAGATAATGATTTTCTGTTTTGAAACAGATCTCTAAAGGCGTGCCATTGATTGACACATGATGTGTTTTTGAATTTGATGTCTGTTATTGACCGTATACTTTTTCAACTGAATACCTTTTAGGACCCTTTTACCCCCCAAAACAACATGTCTATTTATAATTCACCATATACACTACAGAGGCATTTTTATCACAAAATATTTGCTTCGTATATTATTTAGTAGGTGTTGAGTTTAAATCTCAACCTCATTATTCATGTTTTGTAAAATTCATGGGTCGGTCCGAGTTTGGCCCAAGGCCCGATAAAACTTATAGGGCCGGGCTTGAGCCTAAATATTTAAAAAATTCTGGTTCCGAGTTTGATGCCTAATATAGTGGGCCTAAGCCAAGCCTACCATGGCCTAAACCATGCCCACCCCTAGCTTCGTATCTTCAATTCTTTATCACTGTGAATGCCCGTAATGGAGCACGTTGTGTCCCTAAATCAATGGCCCCATCTGCCATACATATCCTTTGTTCTAGTGGCTTGGCTATGTGTCAACATCTGACAGAATTTTGCTCTTTTGCATCCGCACTCCATGTCCTTGTACTAGTGGACCGATTAGGAACTAATAACACTCACGTGTCTTGATCTCACAAGTGGGAATAAAATGGTATAAACAATATACTTTATATATTTCAACAGGGATCGGTTTATGAACGCTTCCCTTAACAAAAGCTCATCACTGCTCCTTGTCAGGGGTGGACACATCAGCATTGAAAAGTGATTTTCACTTTTTTGGGGGGTGCACATTCACTTTTCGGCGCTGATGTGCCCGCCGCCTGACAAGGAGCAGTGGTTAGCATTAGTTAAGGTGAGCATTTTTTATCCATTCATGAATAGACACGACAATCAGGGTCCTAGACAATGAGCTAAAAGCATTGGATTGGAAACAATTGACCCTGGATCCAGAATTAAGACCATAGACCCTGCGCACCAATTAAAGATTCCAATCCCACGAGACCTCCAAGGGTCGCTCTTTAACCTATCTATGCTTGGAAGGAAGTTTATGCTGATCCAATGATCCTGAATCTTCGATCTATGATTTGCAGCTATTGCTAAAATCAAAGCAGCCACCGGCAGAGAATCCTCATCTTAGATACGTAGCGATCAGCAATCAAGCATAAAACAGGAAGTCTAATAAAGATCACCCAATCAAGTCAAACATATGTCCAAATTGACAAGTGGTTGGCATCAACACAATCACTTGTGGAATGCTGCCAATGAGTTTCGAACACATGCCTCTACCCTGGGGAGGTGATACCAATACCAATACCGTAATCATCTCTCATGGACCATGGAGAGTTGGAGACTCCTTGTCCAGGGGTGTCAACGAGCCGAGCCGAGCTGAGCCAAATTAGACCAGCTCCGCTTATGCTAAGTTCACTTGTGGCTCAATCACCAAACTCAAGTTCATAGTTTTAGATAACAAAAATAATTTTACATATCTCAGTACAACAAAAACAATTTTATAATAGGGATTTTTCCCAAAAGGGTTCAAAGTTTTGGCAAAGTTGTCAAATAACGAGGTAAAAAAAGCTATCTCCAAAATTGGTTTTTAGTGATGATTAATTACTTTTTTAACCCTTGTAAAAATATTAAAAAACCAAATCCTATTCCCATCTCTTGTGTTCCACTCTTCTCTTTGTTCTTCTACAGTGTGGAGTGACTGGAACCTTAGCAACCCTCTATCCATTTAACCCTCCACCAACATGAACTTGTAGACTAGAACTCCATAGTTGTCATTAAAGCAAAACCGATAAATCCAAGTGACGGGTTCTCCCTATAGAATTCACTTTTGCCATTAGCAGTCGGAATCTCACAACCCAACTCAACACCATGTGATGTGTTGTATTGAACCTTTTGAAAGACCCCATTTGAATCAAAGAGATGGCTTAAGTCGGTCTCTATCTCAACATCACCTTTTTGCAATCCATCTTCCTTTGAAACATATTTGTCCTACAACTCATCAGGATAATGGAAGAACTTTCCTTTTCTTTACATGAATTATCCTCATGTCCAATCATTTATTCAGGGGTATTGAAGTCCACATATATAGGTAGCATCCTTTTCGTACCATCCCCCATTCTCATTGTCCCAACATGTTCTTACCTTTTCCCAAACTATTGGCACTAGAAACGTATTGATTTCATCTATAGATTCAGCAGATACATGAAAAGCACCATCCCAATTAACTCAAGATTACCTTAGATGAAAAATACTACTATGATTATTGTCATCTCTGCTGAGTCGGAACCATGCTGATGGCATTTTCATCATCTTCACAGATTAGTCTTCTTAACGAGTGTAGGGGTATAAAAGGAAAAAAAAATTATGAAACTGATAATTAAATTTTTTTATTACATTTTTACCCCTAAAAAACCAATTTTGTAAATAATTTTTTTTACCTCGCTATTTGACAATTTTAGCAAAACTTTAAACCGATTTGGGAAAAATCCCTTTATAATATAACATCTAACAAAACCAATTTTACATAAAACAATTTAAATTTGGACTATTTATTTATTATAAAATAAGGTAATGATATAATACAATAATTTTTCAAATAAATATAAAAATCGGAATAAATATGTTAATGTTTATATATATATATATATTGATCCTTAACGAGCTGAGCTTTAGGCTCAATTTCAACTGATGAGGAGTCATGCGGGGCTAGCTTGGCTCATGGACGGCCCTTTCCTCGTCAACCATTCTGTGTCCACACCACCAGTTGACATGTGATGCGTGTAAAGATAAAAGCGTCAAAAATTGGTTTGGGGGTGCACATCGTGCTAAAAAAAAAGCGTGAAAAGGTAGATTCCTAAAAACAGCACCAATTTCATAAGGACATATCGAGTGAGTTTGGGGTGTACATCAAATAATAGTCACCAATTTTGGTAACAAATAATTTAGTCCCATTATATGATAATTGATGGGCAATTGTCAAATATACTAATCAAATGCGGGCGGGATTTGGTAGGACAATTTGCTGAATGCCTGAAGTAAGAATGACATTAGGGCTGACACATCAGCACCAAAAAAGTGATATACACTTTTTGGGGGATGCTTTTCACTTTCTGGCACTGATGTGTTGACCCTAATGTTATTCTTACTTTAGACACTCTGCAAATGGAGTGTTTGGACCACAGCTTTCGGTTTTTGAGGTTGGCTAGCTAAAAATCGTGGGTGATTGCTTTCTGTTGGTTCAAGTGAGACCCACCCAAAAAGCGTTGAAGCAGCCAACGAGCCTCGACTTTTGCAACCAAACACCCGTGGATTTGGTATATCCCCTTAACGAACGCCTATGGTTTACCTGCAACCAACAGCGGACACATCACATCGAATAAGTGAATTACACTATTTTTGGGAGGGTGTAGTGACTGGTTGTGGGCAGACCGTAAAGGGGCTTACCAAAATCCCCTGGGCCATCCTGCATGATCAAAGCAGATTTCTCTCGTGAAAAAGCGCCTGATGACCCTCTTGTGCCTAGCTTAAGATGACACGTGCACAAAAAAACCAGCACTGGATGCAAGAGGTGGTGACCACATTTTTGTGCACGTAGTATGTGAACCGTCCAATTGAAATAAGTGGATAGTGGTCCCACAGAATCAGATTACGTTGAATTACCGACTAAAACTAGGAAAGCGTTCGGACTAACCAAATTAGTTATGACATTTAACTGCCGACTCGGTCTATTCGGACCGGGTCCGCCCTCATTCACTCGCATTTGACACGGTACTATTTGAGCCGACGGCCGGCTGCCGCCGTCTCTCTCTACAGTCTGTACTTCTATTCTCCCGTTTTCCCGCAAATGGAACCTTACAAATACAAACGAACAAAACAAAATCAAGAAAATAAAAATTCAAGCAACTACTCCCTCCCTCCCTCTCTCTCTCCTCTCTCTCTCTCTCTCTCTCTCTAGATTCTTGATGCGTTTGCTCTTCAATCGAAGCGAGAATCTTAGCTTCGGAATCATCTCTGCTTCTGTGACCAGATTCGAAGTCTCAGATCCTGTAAAATCCTTGCTTTGATCTTCTCCCGCGGTTAGATTCCCGCCGGAGTTGTTCTGCAACTTTCTTGATCGGAATTGGTGGATATCGACGGCGGCGGCGACGAGGAATACAGCGGCGATGGGGATGTTAACGGCGGCGGACGAAGGAGGGATAGCGAGGCGGTTCTGGATCAAGTTCAGGAATGAATCGGTGTTCGCGATGTACTCTCCTTTTGTACTTTGCTTAGCTTCCGGAAAATTGGAATTGGAGACTTTCCGGCAATTTGTTTCCCAGGATGTGCATTTCCTTCGGGCTTTTGTTCAGGCGTGAGTTTTTTTTATTGATTCTTTTTATAGTTTTCTTTTTTTATTGTTGACGTAGGGTTTACGTGAGGATTTTGATAGGTCGTTGGGGTTGGTTTTTTTAATTAGTTTTGAGTTGGCGGAAGAATGTGCTGACGATGATGAAGCCAAATCTGCAATCTGCAATTTGAGGAAGGGTATCATGAAGATGCTGAAAATGCAAGATTCTTTCGTTCAAGTAAGCTTATGAGTTAGTTTTCCTTTCCTTTTGTTTTTCAGAATCTTTGCATCTCTTTCCCTTTTCTTGCAAGATCTCTCGATTAAGACCCACCGAAAGTGAATACTAAGAATAGGATGATTTTTATAACTTCTTGAACGTATTCAGTTAATATTTCCCTTTAAAGAATATCTAGTTCAGGAATCACAAATCGAATTGTCTTCTTGAATATGCGTCATTCAGGACTTCATCAAGGTTTTATAATGTATCATCAGGAACTGAGATGGATTTTATAGATATAGTAAACGATTATAAAATAAAGTAAAATATCCTTAAGTCTTATCGTCCTCAGTTCTCTAGTGGAATCATCGTGATATCCCATTAAAGATGAATCAACCTGTAAGTGTTTTGGGTTACCCTAACCAACAGTTTGCAGTGGGCCACTAACAAGACCCAAAATATGCAAACTTATCAAGTGAGGAAAGATTGGAGGGGATGATAAAATTGACAAAGAGTTCCTACGTTGAAGCAAAAATGGATATGAAATCTCCCTCCAATGACAGGCAATTCCTAGTTTGTAAGTTTTTTGTACAGGTGAGAAAGAATTTTAATGGATGGAAAAAGGAAATCATTCAAGAGATCATAATTGGCCATGGGCATACCAGGAGAATCGGTAGCTGATGAAACTTTAGCTTCAATGTTTCTCCTGCAGGGTGCTTCTTACTCATCAGGGACCAAATAAATGGTTCACTCATGCAAGTCAGAGCAATCTCTGAAACAAAGCTGGAGATAAGCCTTTTTGGAGATTTCTGTAATGAATCTTCTAGCAATGTATGATATGCATGATGATATTTCTACTCCAAATCTGTAGTTCTCTAGTCATTCCCTCCTATGTATCGAGTTGTTGAAATGATTATATGTATCATGGGAAGCTAGCGGAGATTGACTCTAACAAAGCCATATAATTAGATATTCTTTATGGGCTGAAATTGGAAGGTATTTGAACCATGAGATTGAAAGCACAGTGCAAAGGGATTACTATGGCAGATCTTGTTGAAGTAAGATTTCAAGGACAAAAACTATGTGAAACCCCGTACTAGATTGGAATGTCTTAAGTGGTACAGGCCCTACCAGTATAATCTTTGGCTGATCTATTTTCTTTACTAATTTATTAATACACAAAAGGAAAGCTCTTTGGACACAAGTGACTACTTTATGGTAATGGTAGAGAAGAAACTATGGAAGATTGACTAGATTAATAAAAAGGCTTGAAAAATAGGAGAAATCTTTATTTTGCTTAGCCACTTTTAAAGATGCAATAATTCCTTTTTCCTTGATTCCTCCCCACCTTCCTGAGTTGATTGAAATCCCCCTCCTGGGTTGGGGGGTGAATGAACTTCTTAGATGACCTCCTCTGGCTAGACTACTACTGCCTTTAAACCAGAATTGTGAACGATATAATCATCTCTCCATCCCCCTTCCTATTCTTTTCTTGGAACCAGATTGATATTCAATACTCTGGCTACTGTTATTTAGGTGGTGTCTTGAGGTTAAAGGGATTGAATTCCTCCCCGGAAACACACAAAAGAATTGTATGAACTGGGTGAATGGAAAGGAATAGAGATGTTTGCAATTCATCACATGGGGACCCTGATGTTGATGACCCTGATATCTTTTATTCCACATGTTCTCAACCTTACCATCTTTTCATGCGTTGCAAGTTACCCCAATAGCCCACCGCCACATGGCAAAAACATATTTTTATTTATAAAAACTAATCAAAATATCCGTGGACATTGTTCAGAGGGGAAATGACCAATACATGATAGAGTATAGGACTGATGTGGACAGGAGTACAGTATATATGGCGAATATAGAGGATTGCTTGATAATTCCTCCACTAGAGATACCAAATTCCTAAGCATCCTTCATTGGTTTGATTTCATAACAAACCAAACTAACTGCGACTCTACTTCGGTGCTAGTTGTGCCAGTTGAGTGTTATACATTGGGGTTCAGTCAGTCATGATTCTGGGGCTTATATATGTACACACACACACACACATCTATACACACCCACACTGATGCACTTTCATGTGGTGAATGTGTTATAGTTCCTTCTCTGAATATTTTAGATATCTCAGAGTTTCATACAACATTCCACTGAATGCTCTAGTGCTCTACAACCATATTCACATTAGTGTCAAATATATAGCCAGATTAAACAACATGCAGCACCCTGCTTCCCTTAATATGTTAGTACAGATGCATTAAACACAGTCAATTAAAAACATTTCTTTCAAAAATACCCCGACATAATCAATATTGCTGGAAAAAGTCTTGGGTATATAAGTAAAATGTTAATATGTTAAGAAAGCTACAACCTATGTGAGAGAATGCAATTTAAGTAATTACTTATTTTTTCTCATCTTAAAAATTAATTGGCTTTCTTTAGGAATATAATAATTTTTTGATGAATAAGAAAATTAATAATTTTTCTAAAGATTCTAGCTTTCCTTTCATATAATGAGTTTGCAGCAAAAATTGATCTGTTTTTATTTTTATTTTTTTATGATCTTTAAATATTTTTATTTAACTAAGAACTGTTATTTACTTTAATCTGAAAGTAGTATATCCAATTAACTTGCTTCTTAATAAACTATTTCTCATACCAAATAAAGACTTTTTATTATGCTGTAGATCTTAGGCTCACACTTGTTTGACCCTGACTGTCGTTACACTATAATAGTACACTGCAAGTTGACAGGATCGACCATGCATTGAGACTGGCCTCGGACAACTTTTATGCAGAGAGAAATTTAATAGGAGGTCATGACTGCATGATCTATAGCTATTATTCTGTATGTGGCTAAGAAAATATGGTAGATGTTTACTTGTCAATCCCAGGCTCTAGTGGCATAGCTGGCATTTTTTGGGGACATTGGTGAAGGACAATTCAAGTGTTTTGTGAACCTTAGATGCATGAGTAGATACTGAAGAGTTGAAGCCTTAGGTCCTTCAGGGGCTTAAAATTTCCATAGATCTGAAATCTTATTCTCCCCAGTCCTGAAGTTGGCTAATGAGATGACTTACTTCCTTGCCAAAGGAGGCATCCCCAGGTCAGGCTTGTGTCATGATGTAGGATCCTTGGTGATAAATTGTCTGTATCTTTTCTCTTTCTTTTGTAGTTTTTCCTTCTTTTGCAGTTAAATTTTATTCATTACCTATTTAAGAGAAAGAAATAAAATTAACTTTTTTACCCAATAATTTTCATCCTTTTAAGCAATTGTCTTACAACTCTGCAGGAATGGGGTTTTGACTTAAATGAGAGCAGTTCCAACATGGCAACAGTAAAATACACAGATTTCTTATTGGCTACTGCCGCAGGGAAGGTTGAAGAAGGAAAGGGTCCTTGTAAAATTGCTACTCCCTTTGAGAAGACAAAAGTTGCTGCTTATACACTGGGTGCTATGGCGCCTTGCATGAGGCTCTATGCTTTCTTAGGTAAAGAGCTTCAGTCAATTCTAGATCCTGATGAAAGCGGTCACCTCTACAAGAAGTGGATTGACAACTTTTCTTCTGAATCTTTTGAGGTTTGTTTCATAAGTAATCATTTACCATTTTTTTTGTTCCTATCTTCTTGCACATCCAAGGTAGTACACTTTGCTTATAGTATCATTTATATTTATTTGCATAATACTGGATAATTTACTGCAATGCCTCATTTTAAATGAATACAGGCATCAGCTCTGCGGACTGAGGATTTACTTGATAAACTAAGTATTTCCTTGACTGGAGAAGAGCTGGAAGTAATAGAAAAGCTTTATCATCAAGCTATGAAACTTGAAATAGATTTCTTTTCTGCTCAACCAGTTGTTCAGCAAACTATAGTCCCTTTATCTGGAGTGCATGATCCTGCGGAGTACCGTCTTATCATATTTTCTGATTTTGATTTGACTTGCACTGTTGTTGATTCCGCTGCCATTTTAGCGGAGATTGCAATATTAACTGCACCGAAATCCGATCAGAATAGAACTGAAAAGCAACTTGCTCGGATGTCATCGGCTGATCTGCGGAACACATGGGGTGTTTTTTCCACACAGTATACAGAAGAGTATGAAAAATGCATTGAGACCATTATGCCCATTGAGAAAGGTATAATGAGCAGGTGCACTCCAAGGTTGATATTTTTCATATTTCATTCAGTCATTGTATCATTGTATTATTAAAATAGCCTATGAAATAAAGGTAAAGGTTACTGGGATGGGACCACAATCAAAGAGCTTATATTTATGTTTCCAACATCCGTGTGATTTTTCAGTGGAAGAATTTAACTATGAAGATCTATGCAAAGCACTTGAGCCACTCTCGGACTTTGAGAAACGGGCAAATGCAAGAGTGATCGAGTCAGGGGTACTGAAGGGTTTAAATCTGGAAGACATAAAACGGGCTGGTGAGCGTCTCATACTCCAAGATGGTTGTACTGGGTTCTTCCAAAAGATTGTAAAGAATAAAGACCTGAATGCAGATGTCCATATACTTTCTTATTGTTGGTGTGACGATCTCATTAGATCAACTTTTTCATCAGGTATTTTTCGTTACTATTTAAGCTTCGGAACTTGTGACACTTATAAGATACATTTATCGTGGAATAGTAAATATGTATTTGTGTTTTTCCCACCTCCTCTTGCACTCCTTGTTACCAATCTCTAGAATTGCAATTTTTCCAAAATTTAAAGACTGTTAAATTATTTTGAATATGTAATGCTGATATTTGACTTCAAGCTCAACTCAAGTCAACAAAGACTTGTCCCAACTACTTGGGGTTGGCTACACAAAATTGTCTGGGGCCATCTCCTTGGATTAACTACTTGACTTCAAGCGAAACATCCACCTTTTCCTGTGTTATACCTGGCTCTGGTGCTCCTATCACGGGGGACACTTGAATTGACTAAATGTTGAAGACCCAGATGATCTTCTATTAGT
>JAOXJP010072276.1:0-15257 GCA_025762735.1 Platanus orientalis
GGAGTAAATCATCATCTGTCTTCTTAAAAGGAGGTGTTAAGAGCCCAAACCAACTTCTAATCTGATGATGGCTTGTTTACAGGAAGGCTGAGGTGTCATGATACCCTTCCAACAGCTACTACTGTGCACGGAAGAAACTCTCCTAGATTCCCACATTTTTTCAAGTCCATTATTCATCTCAATCACCTTCCTCCATATGCTTCCTTGTTCTAAGCCAAAATGTATAGCCATTTGGATAGGAGTTTTATTTACCACCTCAATGTGTCTAATACCAAAGCCTCCTTGCATCTTCAGCCTACACACATCTTCCGAAATAACCCAGGCTCTCCTTCCAACCTCCCCTTGGGAAATCTCTTTGAGCTTTCTCAATAATTATAACACTTCTTGCGAGTTGAAAATGCTCAAGACTTTTCTTCTAGGGGTAAGGCTATTTGGAGATTGGTTCCAGCTGCAATCTTCTGGTCCCTGTGGATGGAATGAAACAGCAGGGTTTTTAAAGACTATGTTGAACTCTTTTATGGTGTACAAGAGGGCAAAGGAAAAAGTTATTTTCGGAGCTATAGGGTTGTGAGAATATGAGTATTGGGGGCCTGTATAGGCAGTTGAGCAGTATTTTTGGAATCTGGCTCTTCTTTTGAAGGGTTTGGAACTTTAGTTACATTGTTCATTTTTTCTCTCATAAAAAAAAGCCTATGCACGGAGGGAGATTTTGAAAACTCTCAAAAACCTAATGGTTCCAAAATACCCAAGTAAGTTGCAGGGTACATTTTAAGCCTCATAAACATGACAGAAACATCCATGGGGCTGACTGATGCTGTTGTGGGTCCCACCAGGTACTCGACTTATAATCCTGGTCTTGTGCTTGGTTTGATTTATATCAAGTCTTTCTGGCTTGAGAGAACTGGACTCTGGTGTGTAGAGACTGGTTTGATTTATATACCATTTCTCCTCATTAAACTTCACAAATCTACTATGAGAATCAGCTCTAGTCTTATTAGACTCATTTCATGTGCAATCCTCCCCTTCACATTTTTAGAAGCTATATGACCAGCTAGTCTTGTATATTCAAACCTATAAATTAGACTTCTGGTTATGTTCCTATTCCAATCCTGTGACTCAAATAAAATTAGAGAAAACTCTATTCTACTTGGAATGAAATATAGAACACTCCAAACTGACTGATAGGATATTCAGGAAAAAAAAAGGATCTGCCCAAATTAACATTTGTAATCAAAATAGTAATTAAGTCCAAAATACCAAAATTGACCTTTGTATGAGAGGAGAATTTTTTCTTTGCCAAACATAGAAGAGAAAGAAAAAGAGGGAGTTTATGCAAGATGTCAAGATCAAAATGAATTCCAACAATACCCAATCCAGCTACAGGGAATATTTTGATCTATATATGATAAAATCATCAGTGAAGGTCAATTGGTGCCTCTGTGGGTCCAACCTGTTAGTAATGACAGTTAGAGAGGTAGTTATTAGTTGTAAATACTGTTATAGATTAGTTAGATTAATCTAAGAGAGAGAAAGGAATCAAGTTTGTTGTAACTACTTCACATTGAGATGTAATGGTGATCTATAAATACAAGAGCATCCTCATGAGAAGATACGGTTTTTCTCTGTAATTTTCCAAGAGTTGTCACAACCAAGTACTCAACCTGTAATCCTAGTGCTTGGTCTGATCTCTATAATTGGGGCCATCCAACCTGATAAGTTTTGGGCCTTAGCAATCTAGTTGAAACCCTTAGAATGGTGGTGATTCCCACCTGTCTGCGTGTGTACCATGCAAAACGATCTGTCAACTGATGAGCTGCAGCTCAGTGATGACCTCCCTGATCTACTGAAAAGTTTTTTCCTGATCATGCAGTCAGGTGTTGAAAAAATAAAGAAACCTAGTTTATGGGGGGTTTGATATTTTGTGATCCATCAAATGGAAGATCTGGGTTAATCAAATGTTATGCACCATTGGGGAACTATGAAATAGTTACAAACTGAAACATAAGAGGTGTAGCAACACAATGTATCTTTCTTAATAGGGAAAATAAAGTTCATCGTGGAAAATTAGTGCATTCTAATGTTTGAAAATGTGCCAGTCTTACCCAAAATGAATGTTGTGTTACACTTGGCTAAAATTTGATTTTGCTATTTTAGCTTTCTTGCCATGCCCATGATTTTGTACCATAACATGTCTATTTGGAAGTTTTTAAGTTGTCCATAAGTTGAAAAATTGCTTGTTTTTTTTAAGGCGAACAGCTAACATTTCATGGGATGCCACAATGCAGGTTGTCGTTATGGTGGACTTCGAATCCTTGTACCCATTTTTTGGTTTTTTGTTTTCAGTCACTGAACCGAAGTGAGGGAATTGAGGCTCCGGCTAACAGAATTAGAGGCCTGGGATATTTTTCCCCAGCTGCTGGATTACGTGTATATTTGAGGATCCATTCTCATGTATAGCATCCTTTTTTTCTTCTTCTTGAGGCTCTCTATTCATGATTCATTTGGTTTTATGAATGAATTGGAAGGAGTGATGTGGGATTTTCAACTTGGAAGTAGGAAAACGCAACCCTGTTAAGAGTTGTATGCAATGATAATATTCTGTTGAAAGTGAGGAGAATGCACTTTAACCAAGGTAGCAAAAATCCCAATGGTTGGTTCTCCGTTTGATGATGCCATTGTCTTTTTTAAGGGAAACGGATGACCTTGTAGTTAGGGTGTGTTTGGTTTGGATTTTAGAATCTGATTATTGTTTCTGATTCTAGATTCTCATAATCAGATTTTGGAATCAAATTGTGAGAATCTAGAATCCTATTTGGTTACTTGTTCTTGGTAATTAATTTTACTTGGTATTTCAACCATTATAGATTCCATGAAAAAGAAAAGAAGTTGATTCGGATAAGCCTTTCTTTTTGGTCCTGTCATAGTGTAGAATTAATCTGTAGAGTGATTCTGATTATGTGTAATCGGATTCTAGAATCCAAACTAAACCCCTCTAATATGGTACGGAATTGATTATGGCCTAGAATCGGATTCTAGAAATAGAAAAATACTTTACAATATTGTAATTAATATTTGGACAATGGAGCATTCATGCATGTGGGTACATGTGGGAGTCGGTACTAGGGTTTGTAACACCTTGTATGTTAGTTTAAAATAACCCGATCGGATTGTTGCAAGACACTGAACATTGCAGTCTTCTTTGATGGGGGAAAATATGGTGAACTATATAAGCAGAAAAGAAATAGTTTGATGATGGTCATTATTTGACCAGTCGCTATTTTATCAAATGTGCATGACAATTGACAGTGGCATTGCTGCCACATATCTAGCAGCTGCAGGGCTGGCACTAGCTTTGGTATCCATGGAGGGGATCTATCTACTAAGCCATACCAACTGGAGCATGATCATTTGGATCTTCATCTCTCACTGTTAATAATGGCCAAAACACCACAATATGCATGGATTGGATGAACGGGTTTAGTGGGCAGGCACTTCCCTTTGGATTATGTGTTATATTTGAATTATATTTAAGATTCAAAATGAATCATGTGTGCATTATGGGTTGTTTAGTTGTGTGGACCAACTAGGTCCACATAATTACTTTAGCCCACGAGTGTGTTAAAAGATTTGGAGGGAACTTTGAATGAAATGTTTTATTTAAAGTTTTAGCGTTTCCCTCCAAAACAAAGTACAATTCAACTCTCAAAGGTTTTTTGCTTTGAAAGTTTAGTCTCATATGGAAAGTGGAGAACCTTAAACTCTACCTTATAAGTAAATGCAAGACCTAAAGAGGTAATGGGGTTGAAGAAGAGGGGAGGTTGGAGTTGTTTGTTTGCAATACGTGCACCGAACTGAACCGGAGGGGGGCAAAGCGTTGGTAACACAAATTAATTAATTTTTAATTTACTTAAATAAAAAATATTTATTTTAATTGATTACAATTTAATTGGTTTCTTATTTAGTTGATATAGTATATGGTAATATTATATTGACGCATTATTGAATCAAGTGGATTTATTGTGATTAATTATGCGTTTAAAATTTTCCAAAAGATTCTAGTTCTTCATAGAAAGTATGGGTGTAAGCAATCATCATTTTCTATAATAGAAGATGAGATGATCTTCTATAATAGAAGATGAGGAGGAAATACACACAAAAAAGATTCTGTGTGAACTAATCTTTTTCTCCTTCTCTGATGACTATTGTTTTCATTTTGATTCATATTGGTTTTCATATATGTTATTCAATTGGCACTGAAGGTTGGTCTGAGCTGTTCAAAGTGAGTCTTTATTAACTTGTACGGGATCTACTAGAGAGGTTGATGTTCCTGGAGGTAATCGTCGATCAAACCTACCATACCTATGACAGACCAATGGATATCACTTTAGAACAACGTTCTATACATGCTTAATCATCAACCAATAAATTGTTTCTAACTTGTTTAATTTGCAGATATTGATTTTATACATATTCTATTAGATTTCATCTGTTACATACTAGAGAATTTGTGAGTTGATACATATTAGTTACTATTGATACCTGCACTTCACAATTTCATATTTGTTACTGCCATCATTTACTTTTGTCGGATATTGAATTACCTTACTACTTGAAGAAATACGTTTCGGTATTACTGCAAACTTAACTATTGTTTACATTATGTAGTAGCTATTAGCAGAATAATTCCGTAGCTGTGGCTTGTGCGCTCATTGGGCCATTCAAAACCATGCTAACGATTGGGTAGGGCAGATTTTGGAGTGTTTGTGCCATTGTAGGTACTGGTTTTTTTGAATGATTGGTTTTTTTTTTTTGGGTCTTCTATCTCAACAACACCGCGTGGGAATGGAAGGAATGTATGGATTACATACTCTTAATTCAGTTCGACTGATATTTTAACAGTACCAAAAATGAAAGCAAATGTTCCCTGTGATGGAAACAAATTTCGTACATGCCACCTTTTGTTGTAGTTAAATAACCCCATTCCACAAAAATATTGGGTCAAGTAGTTCGCCAACTCTTGTATCTTCCTGTAACTTGTGCTCCTTGATGGCTTGATGGAAGAAGTTTCAAAGAGACCAAGAGCAACAACAGCAACATCTTAGTAATAGCCATTCCAACCTGTATGTCATAACGAATGATTGTAGTTGTTATTTTTTGATAAACAAATAAAGTGAAAGCATAAATAGAGAGTGGGGATCCTCAACCTCAAGTGGTTGACCAGTAACTTCACAATCATCATGGATCAACAAGTGTACGTCTAACTCTTGTTTGGCTTATATCCCATGGAAATCACTGATGGACGACTCTAGGTTGGCCCAACCCATAAATATTAGGCTAATCAGATGATTGTAACTCACGAGTACAGACGTTACCAAAAAAAAACAAAAAAAAAAAAACTGAAGTATAGACCTACAAAACATGCCTCGGATTTGGTGCAACCCCTAAAGTCACCCTAAGGAGAGACTGACATTAGCGGCCGACACATCAGCTCCGAAAAAGTGACTTACATTTTGGGGGATGCTTTTCACTTTTTGGTGCTGATGTGTTAGCCCCTGATGTTGGTATCACCAAATCCTCAGGGTACAAAATGTGGTTCCCGTGTGCAAAAAAAAAAAAAAAAAATACGCCTTTCTGTTTTTTGGGTGTTCATGCAGTATACTTAGCGGCATGAGCTGATCAGATCTCATTTAAAATATGGCGCTTTGATTGAAGGGCCATGACCAATGATTGTGTGGCGATGTGTATGACGTTCCATAGGCTAGTAGTGCAGTTCTCTTATTGGTTGGATTCTTATTGTTCTCTGTTTCTTCTTTTGGATCCATAGGCTAGCAGTGCAGTCCTCTTGTTGGTTGGATTCTTATTGTTATTCTGTTTTCTTCTTATGGGTTCATAGGCTAGCAGTGTAGTCCTCTTTTCTATAATTTCTGTCGGGACAAAGTATTTAAAAGCTTGGGTCTATATTTATAATCCGGTCAGGGTGAGGACTGATTAGCAGGCACCTGGTCCCTGGATGGATACTGGAGTCTTCTTGATCTGGGTACAATGACAACCAAGCAAGACCTTTACTACATGAGACCCCCTATTAAAAACACATTATCATTCTTCCTAATTGGTGAAAGGCACTGAAAGAACCGTCCAAATCTTCCATAAAATTAATAAGATCAAATTATATTATTTGAAGGAAGAAGTGCCTATGGCCCCACGCTACCAATTGGAGTACACATCAATAGGTAGCATTAATAATTTGCCTAGGGATTGATTGCTGGTACTATCTTGAAAATTCTCTAACAGATGAAAGACGTGTATTAAAGTGGAGACACGAGAGATTTTTCTAACAAGGATGTAAAGTGGGAGAGTTTTTGCAAAGGCACTTGTCATGATGTTTGTCGTACAACGAACGTGGGCCATCACCTACGCAAAGCAAATAAAATAGGGCCATGATGCACCCCTCGATGAACATTCGACATCACAATGAAGAATGGAGAAAGCGGTTATGATGGTGAGTGGAAAGTAACTACCTTACAACATGAGGAAGATGTTACAACTGTTACAACTAATTGAATCAATATAAATAGGTGAGAGAAAGAAGAAGGAAGGATCCTCAACATCATCATCGAATTTATTCTATCTTAGGAGTAAGAGTAGGTCTATCTTAGGAGTAAAGTAGCGTAACATAGTTTGTAACTTGGTTCGAGAGGATTGAACTTAGTTTATTCCTTGATTTCTATCACTGACTTACTCATTATCGAGAGGGACAACTCAACGAGAGAGGTGTGTTCCTTCTAACTTGAGTTATGCATTTGTACCATGCTGCCAAATTCTTATATCACTAAAGAACTTGTCTAGGTTTTCATATCTTTCCTTCAAGGTCTGTGAAAGTCCTCTTGGTTAAAGAATGTATCAAATCTATTCCGGTTACCCGGGTTACCTAAATCTAGGTTAAGGGGTAGGAGAAGAAAATTTTCCTAACAGGGATCTACCAGTCTAACCGTACAAGAATCATTTGGGATGCAATAATAATAATCAAAGTAAAATAAATAACAAACACACGATTTATGTGGAAAACCCCAAAATCAGAGAAAAACCATGAAATTAAATAAACAACTTTATTATGATGAAAGATTACAAACTTACAAGCTTCACCTTCTCTCACACACTTTATCACAACCTAAAACCATGAGGATAACCTCTTTCTCAAGCACCTCTCTCACAACCTAGAGAAAACACCATTTTCTCTCACCGTGAAAAACCTCCTTCAATGAGAAAACCCTCTCTTAGTTACAACCACTTCCCTTCAACCTCTCATGTTCTCTTGTAGCTCTTTTCATAACCCTAGGCAACCTTAAAGACCTTAAATAGTCCAAGGAAGTCGAGTTTTCTCAAACTTCTTCCAAAACACGCACTTCCCAAATCAATCTCACAAAACAGGGTAATCGCGACTGGACCGATCCAAATTAGATCGGTCCAACATGTTTGGTTCGGTTCAGGTGGATCGATCCAATTGAACACTGAGGAACATTACGCAACTCTCGAATCCTCCTGGATCGATCTAACCTACTTTGGATCTATTCAAGCCTAGTTTAGATTGGTTCAAACTATCCACATAGGTTTTTCTACACTTTTGGATCCTTCACTCATATCAGCTGAACTTAAAGACTAATGTTATTCCTGTCATCTAGCTGTTGTACCTGTGATCTGTAAACCCGTGTAAAGACCTCTTCCATTTTATAACATTTTTGCGACTTTCTTCGTTGTCTTCAAGCATGCCCCCAACCTTGATCTCTTGGATCCCACTAGTTGGAAATAAAGACACTTTCAATAATCTTCATTTTGGCTTTAACCTCAGTCTCTTGAAGACTTTCCATTGAATTTTTTCCTTCACCCGCATATTTTTTAAGACATTAACCTTGTGATTTTGTGCACCACACTCTACCTTGGTTCTCACCCCGGAACCCAACTTGGAGATAAACCTGCACTTATCATTCTTAGTGAATTTTATGCTATTACCTGAAACACACCTCTACCTCAAACTTGAAGCTTAACTTGTTTGTAAATACCATAAACATTCTTTGGCCTTTAGTATCACCACTACACACACCATCAAGTCAATTCGGTCATAACATTATTCGATTCAATCATGGCCAGAACCATATTTGTAGTTGCTCTAAGTCAACTCAACTAGTCAACTCTAGAGAGGGACCTTGATCCATCCTCCCTAACCACAAGAACCTCCTCCTCATCATCTACCACTTAGAAACTTATAAGATCAGTCTCCACTCTAACTATAAAAGAGACCCTACACTAGCTCTAGTTTTTCCGTGTACCTTATTTTTTGTCTACACATTAAGGTTAAAGGAATACCATCAACTACCATACTGCCACTCAGATGGTACAATCCATCTCCACACTTCTCCTTTCATCAGGTCTAAATAACCTCATGTGATTTTCATGGCTCCACCTACAGTTGAATACCTGAAACCTATGGAATCCAACCGGCTTAAGAATATTAAATTTCTTTGCATATTTGAAACATACATCATATCACCCAAAGTACGAACCACTCCATCAAACATCTTAATCTTCACTGTTCCAACACTCGTGACATCATAAGTGGATCTGTCACCTAAAGACATAACACCTGTCTTCTTCTCTTGGAACAAATCAAAATATTCTTTCCTAGAGCATATATGAACAAAACAACTTAAATCCAAATCCACTCATCTTGAGAAATAATGTGCATACCTTTGGAGTCTGTGAGAGCTTTTCCAAGATATTCCTCTTGTTCATTTTTTTTTCCAGCCATCTCAATACTATCACCCTTGTTCCTGTTAGCACATTCCAGACAATCCCTTTTGATGTGACTAAACTCCTTACAATAGAAACACTATGCCCTGCCTTTTCTTCTAGACTCCTAGATCCCTTTGTAGAAGACATTCTTTTTACATTCAAAGCACTCCCATTCACCGATGAATCACCTAAGGATTTCCTCCAAACTTCCTCATAAGTACACACACACTCACCACATCATTAAACTTCAGTGTACTTGAATTTGAGAAATTGCTTAATGCCATGACTAAACCATTCCAACTTTCCAATAAAGAGGACAATAACACTAAGGCTTTAACTTCATCGTCGAAGTTGATGCCTACTAAAGATTATTGGCAAGCAATGTGTTGAACTCATTCAGATGTTCAGCCATACTTTCACCCTCACCCATATTCATGTTAAACAACATCTTTATTAGAAACACCTTATTTGATGCCGATGGTTTCTCATACATCCAAAACAAGATGACTACTAAATCTTCCGTGGTTTTGTCATTGAAAAAATTAAAAGCAACCGACGATGATAGAGATGGATGAACCATACATAGGGCTTTTCTGTCAAGCACCCCTCAATCTGAATCACACATCGTTGCATGTTTCTCTTTTTCTCTAAGTGGCTGATAGAGATTTTTATGATAAAGATAATCTTCTATCTGCATCTTTCAGAATGCAAAGTTCGAATCATTGAACTTCTCAACAACGAACCTTTTGGATTCTTCTCTCGTTGCTGCCATTGTTCCCACTCGAACCAAAACTTGTCAAACCTTGGACTTGGATTTTCCTGAACCTCAACTTTGTTACCAGTTGTTGAGGGTCTACCATACCAACAGTTCAAGAATCCTTTGGGATGCACCAATAAAAATCAAAGTAAAATAAAGAGCAAACACACAAGAACTAAAAGAACACACGATTTACATGAAAAATCCGAAAACTGGGGAAAAACCATGGAATCATATAAACAACTTCACTCTAATGGTTTGGTCATGTCACTCTCTCTTACACACTCTATCACAGCCTAAAACCCTAATGAGAACCCTTTCCTCAAGCACATTACTCAAAACCTAGAGAAGATATTGTTTTCTCTCACATTGAAGAACCCCCTTCAATGAGAAAACCTAATCTTAGTTACAACCACTTTCCTTCAACCTCCCATGCTCTCTTGCAGAATCCTAGACAACCTTAAAGACCTTAAATAGTCCAATAAATTTAAGTTTGCTAGGACTCCTGCCAAAACACACACTTTCCAAATAAATCACGCAAAACAGGGTAACTGTGACTGGGTTGACCCAAATTAGAATGGTCCAACATGTTTGGCTTGGTCCAGTTGAACATTGATGAACACTGTGCAACTCTCGAATCCTCCTAGATCAATCCAGCCTACTCTGGATTGGTCCGGACCCAATTTGGATCGATTCCAACTGTCAGCATGGGTTTATCCTGGACTTCTGGCTCCTTCAGTTCCATCACGGTCCACACCCAACAGGTTTGGAGACCCACCCTTTTCGAAATCGGTGCCATATCAAGTGCACCGCACTCCTGATGTGACTACTCAGGAGGGGGAATCAAAAACCTCCAAAAAGTGAATTGATTCCACCCCTTGAGTGGTCCCATCAGGGGTGTGGTACATAAGATATCATCCGTTCAAAATCGAAACACATGGCAGACAAACATGAGAAGGAATTGACCAGTCGCTTGTGTACAATTTTAGGAAGGCACAAAACAACGGGCATACGCAAACGCACATGCAGGTTTAAAAAGCGGAACCAATTCCTCAAATTGGTCACACATAGTGTTCATGCCATACATCAAGAAGGTCAACATGATGGCAAAAGGATCACCATTTGATATAATGAAAATTTAAAAGTCCTCAAAAACCCTTTGCTTCAAAAGACCAAAAAGTTATATAATTTTTTTTTGACATGCTATTTTCCCTTAAAAAATGATTAATACATTTATTAATTCTCAGTTAATCTACTTGATCACTATAACAATTTTAAAATCAATAATTTTCTTTACTTAATTGGTGGTATCAAGTAATATATCAACCCAAATTATAGGAAAGAAAAAAACAGGAAAAACTTACAAATCCTTTAGACATGAGCTTTGAGAACCCAATTCGTCGGCAACTCGATCTAGCGAAAATGCAGATAGCTCTCTTGGTCGAATCAGCAATGCTTTAGGTAAGAGAGGGGTGTTCTCCGGCGATGTACGGCTCGAAGGAGGTGAGAAAGGGGGCGACGGAGACAGAGACGGTGAGAAGTAGTACTTCTGCTGTCCAGGGCCAACGCTGATGGGAAGGGGAGAGGGAGGAGTTGGGGGAGAAGAAGAAGGAGAAGCAAAACCGTTCTTCATTACTACTAGTCTACTACTACTATGTCGTCAAAGCTTGAATCTGTAAGAAGATGCTGTTGGAACAAGTGTGTCATCAATAACTTCATTCAACACCTCTTTTCTTCATTCATTCATTCATTCTCTCTCTTTCTCTATGTGTTTGTTTGATGAGGTTTATTGGATATAAGTTAGAAGGATTCTTCTTTCCCTGCTTTGAATTAATTTCCCGGAAGAAGTGTAGTTCTTCTATTCTTGTGTTTTAGAGATCACCAAACGGTCACTCCTAACCGTCGTCAGCTGGTGAGCTGGTGAGCTGGTGAGCCTTTTCTTTGCCGTGCCTAACTTTTTAAACACTTGAAATTACTAAATTAACCCTATTTTAATGCAATGGTCATACAAAACCCACAAGGGTCTTATTTAGTCATATCCCTTTGATCTGATCATTAGTTGGAGCATAAGGTTTCAACCAACTGCCAGACAACCATAGCTCCTGCACTTCCAAAGTCAAAACTCAATTTCAACTGCCTACCCTTCCCAATGAAATCAACCCAACGAGAATGATGAAAAGTCTGTTTGGTGATTACCAGAGGTATTTATGTAGTCCTGTGCCACGTAATCAGCCTTTTCCTTTTCGTTTTACTGGCGAATGAACCCTTCCTTGGTAAGACATAAAGAAATAAATTAATAAATCAAAAAACCATAATTATTGAATAAGTAATATAAGAAAAAATAGTTTTCTAAACTCTAAAGCACAAAGGAATCCAACAAAAATTAATACCCAAATAAATAAATTAATTAATACAAAAAAAGCCTAACAATTACAAAGAAGAATTATATATAATTGGATTATAAGAAAGAAATGGAAGAAAAACTACCCACAATATACCACTAAGGCCCACCACAGATCCAATTATCCGACCTAAATTTGGCATGAAGCACTCCTAACACAAATCCACTGGTTCAAAAGTGACACCTCAAGTGAGGACATCATTGCAAGGGTAAATGAGGTATTTTAATTTTTTTAATGTGGCAGTCATTCTTAGAGTAACCCTTTTATTAGAAGCCTTGTAGATAAAATACCTTTCATATTGGATACCAACAATATCTTAATAAGTGCCTTAGATGTAACAAACCAATCGGATAAATCCATACATTAGAGCTGCAAACTCACCAATATCAATGGGAAGACATCTCATTTGGCACTATCTTGAGTACTTTTGTTGCACCTTGAAATCCGTACTTGTAGGGTTACGAATTTGGGGGTGCGAAATTTGGTTTTTTATTTTTATTTTTACTTTTTAGGTCATTTCATTATTTTCCCACATTCACACCCATATAACACATACGCAACGGAATTTAAATCTAACACAAACCATTCCAATGTCATAAGTTTGACATTCCATTTCCATCCATACATGGTTTGCCATTCTAATAATTTCATAGTCTAACACTTAACAAAATAAAATCAATAAATAACAAAGCCTCCAAATATCTTAGTTTCAATTATATTGGTTTACATCCAATGAAAATAAAACTAACAATAATGAAATAATAATGAAATAATCCATCCACTACGATAAAGTTGTCTAAAAAATAAAGTATGAAACTAATATTTAACTGAATAATAAGGTATCTCGAATCTCTAAAACCATAAATAGTAAATCAAAACTAAAATTATCCGTGCTCTAACTGATCCAAAGATATCTACATATGTGATATATATGTTTATTTATGAAACTAAAATAGATAACTGAGTACAAAAAACTACACCGAATTACAGAACTGAAATACTAAGTTGAAATCCTAATACAAAAACTGAACTGAAATCAAAATACATATAACTAAGATCTCACACATCTGTGCTCTGAGTAGATAACGGATAATTGATTCATCTATTAATGTGACCCGATGATTGGGTGCCTAATCGCACCTATTTTGTGACCCAGTGAATGAGGTACCTAATCACACCTATTATAATCCCGATGAGTGAAACCCAATCAACTTTCCTCTTGATGGCAAAGGGGTCTTATTCCTTTCAAAATAGTGTTATTTTATATAGAGAAAATAAATAGATATCATTGCAAATCAAATCAAATACTTTCAAAACAAAGATTACATACTTCTAACAATTAATATTATTTTTGAAGTAAAGTAAAAACAAGAGATTTGGCCCACCTAAGGCACATTGAATTACAAATTCATAGAACAATTCCAAACACTTGAGTATGGGAATCTAATTAAAATTCTCCTTTATATAAATCTCTTTAAAAATCTAGAATTTGCTAAACTTTGCTGAAAAATCCTTTTTTTTTTTTTTTTCCAAAACATGAACTTAGAGATCATTAATAATCCATTGAAAACATTTTGATGTAAAATAGTCTAAATATGAATCTAAAATCCTTAGAAAATAAAAAAAAACATAATATATATGATTATTACAAAAATAAGATTCATTTTTTCAAAACAAATATCCAGAAAACCCAAGGAGATTTAAAACGAAATAGGAAAGAAGTGATTTCATTCAAAGCATCATTCATTTCTTCAAAAATAACTTGGTGGAATAAAAAACGAAGCATCACATACATGATTATTTACAAAAATAGGATTTCATATTGGTTAAAATGATGAATAATATGAAATTCCTATGTTGAGATCTTAGAGGGGGGTGAATAAGATATTTTAAAATTCTTTTCAATTACCCCAAGTTCAATTGATGTTTAATTTATTCAAGATAATCTCAATATTTAATTGCAATTGGATTGTGATTTTGTGTAAGTGTACTCAATTGTATTGCAAGTGTGATGAATCAATGTGTGCAATTTTTGACAAAATAGATGGAGAATATATAACCAACCACAAGAAAATGGCCTACATCCACTCTCAAAAGCTCACCATCGAGCCAAATAATTTTATTAAGATTGACACTATTACAATCAAGCCTAAAATTATCAAAGAGCCTAGTCTACTTGTTGAACAAGCATCACTCGGTGTCTCCGACGGGTGTGGTCCATAGTCTACTCTTCTAGTGTCTCCGGCGAAAGAGATTTGGGTACATACTTCCAGTGTCTCCGGCGATAGTGCTAATTTTTCTGATGTCTCCAATGGGAGAGGTCTCAAAACTTTAATAAAAGTTAAGAGAAAGAATTACCTCTTTGTAGGTTGATGTTGCCTTGTATACAAGATGGGGTTACTCCTCCTTGAGCAAGATGTGACTAGTGCTCCCCAAATCTTCTTGATGGCTTTTTAAATTTGTAGAACCGACTTTGGTGGTTTGCTCTATCTAGAGCAAGATGTGACATACAATCTCACTCAATCTCTTCTTGGGTTTCCTTTGGACAACCCTTATAGCCTTCCTAAAAAAAATATGCCTTAGCAAGTTTGAGAGGTGGCAATGGGATGGTCTTGGGTATTGATTTACCTATCTAAGCATGGAGAGAGATTTAGAGAACTAAGTCTCTCATACCATAATGGATACAATGAGGTATTCAAATATATGAGATTTTAGCAAGAACCATTAGTTGCTCAATGAATGCTCAAACCCTTATATAATGGACAAAAATAATCCATGTCTATTGGATTAGAACATCCCCAAACGGTTAAATAATATTGGCCATTGATTGCCAATGGATTTTAGAAGTTTAGACCATTATATAGTGGTTTCGCAATTTTGGATCAATCCTGGATCAATCCAAGTGCAAAAAACACTCAGTTTTTACAACCCGAGAGTTGCTGGATCGTGAAATTCCTAGAGAGGGGTGAATAGGATATCGACAAAATTTTCAGCTCTTTAAAGTTAATTTCTTCACCTTCTTATGGTTTACTTTAATTCAATTAAAGATGCAACATAATTCTTTTAGTTAGTAAATCAACTCTCTATGAACTTATCATAGACCACGAGACTCCGTCATGTACTATAGTGTTACCTATAGCAGAGCGGGAGCAGGGTTGATAAGTTCCCTAAGGTTGCTTGATTAATATTTTTATATTAACTCTAGAGTGTTGAGCTACTTTGCATAATCAAGATAAATACAAATAGTGATAGGGTGCAATCAATCCACAACACTATAAAATCCCCACAATGTGATCACTTAAGTTTAGCAA
>JAOXJP010072285.1:0-15257 GCA_025762735.1 Platanus orientalis
CTCCTCTTCAACCCCATTACCCCTTAGGGTCTTGCCTTTACTTATAAGGTGGATGTTGAAGTTCCCCACTTCCCATGCGGGACTAAACTTTCAAGGCAACAGCCTTTGGGAGTTGGGTTATACTCTGTTTTGGAGGGAAACACTAAAACTTAAAACAAAACTTTTCATTCAAAATTCCCTCCACTCTTTTAAACACTCTCATGGGCTTAAGTAACTCATGTGGGCCTATTTGGCCCACACAACTAAACAGCCCATAATGCACACACATATAATACATGATTCGTTTTGAATCTTATATATACTTCAAATATAACAATACGGACTTAGCTTCTCCAAGCTCATAAGATCGTGCGGCACTTGTGCTACACTCACTTATAGACGAGTCAGCAAAGCCTACACTTACACTTAGTCACTATGTTAGAAGAGAGCACAAGTGATTTCTCAAAGAATAACACTTTACTATTATTCAAGAGAATACACAACTTGGAACACTTTTTGGTTCTTGGTTCTTCACAAATGAAGGGTCATCTCCCTTTTATAGCCCTCATGACTCTCCCTTGGTGCCTAGGATCTTTACAAGTGGCAACCATCCAAGGGTTAAGAGTTTTCTACCTTCTCTCTAGAATTTTCCTCCACCTCCTTTGGTAGAGTTATCTAGAAACCCCCAAAACCTTCATTTAGTTTCTAAGGCATTTCCTAAATCCCTAGAGTATTATAGAATCTTTTAAGTTTTACTACAATTTTCTTGTGTCTTCTAGAACCTTCTAGAGACATCTTGATCCCTCTAGAAGCATCCACATTGTTCTAGAATATTCTAGACGGTTCTAGAATATTCTAGGACCTTCTACAATCTTTTAGATTTCTCTAGAACTCTCTAGAACATTCCGGATCCTTCTAGATAATTTTGAATTATTCTAGATTATTCTAGATACATTGTCCCTAATACATTGAATTTACTGGTAAAGGTCCCCAAAGCATCTCATTACCATGCGGGGCATGACAAAAGGCTGACATGTATGTTAAAGTGCATAAATAAAAATACAAGTGTCCAAAAAAGAGGCACCAAATTCAAAAACACATCATACATTGCCTATGGTGCATGACATATACTGGTCAGTGGTCACACTCATTTGGGTTTGCTCCCAACATTTACATAAATTAAATGGGTTGATTTGACTTTTTAGTACACATGCATTTTGATTTGATTTATATGTATACATTAACAATTATTTTACTAATGAACAGTAATGTTGTGTGACCAAAATTGTCAGTGACCCTCTATGACCTCGCCATAGGTTAGCACATATGGTGTATAGAGTTAAAAGTGTAAAAAGGCATTTAAATTAAAAAGTAGGCTTAATTATTTAATACCTTTTAAACTATATCTAACAATATATAGTCTCCCCTCTTATCTATCAATAATTACAAAAAAAAAAAAAACACTGTCAAACATATTCTAGCTATAGAAGTTAGCATGTAGTGATTTTACCATAATGCCCTTCACTTTAAACCATTTTTTAATCTAATTTTTAAAATATCAAAATTACCCTTATTATTCTAAACCCATTTGTTGAGTAAAACCCCACCCCCTTCTTCTTCCCTCTTCACTCTTCCCCTAGTCAACACCAACGACAATAAGCCTCCTCCCGTCGGCAAAACTCCGGACACTCCCAATGCACCTAACACCTCTAACACCTCCAACACCGGCAATCTACTACATAGGTAAATCTCTCCCCCCATTTGTTAGAATTTTTGTATTCTCCCTGCTTAAAGAAAAAAAAAAACCTTACATCTTTCCTGCTAGAAGAAACCTTATAAAATCCCCTTTTATGCCTTGCTAAAAGAAAACCAAAAGAGTGTTATATACTCACTTAAAAGAAAACCTAAAATTAAGAATAATAATTTTTTTTTTTAGGTGAGTGTCTATTGCCTTGCAATTTCGATTAATTTTTTGGTTGCCTTGCAATTTCATTTCTTTCTTCTTCTTCTTCTTCTATATATATATATATATTTTTTAACTTTTTAAATTCATTTCAAAATAATCTTGATTTTAGTCAAGGTTTTCTTTCATGTAAGTTTATAATGCTCGTAGGAGGGAACCATTGGGATTAGGGGTTGGAAAGCGGTAGGAGGGGGAGGTGGATATAAGGGTTAGGATTGCTAAGTTGAAAATTAGGAGAAAAAATATTTAATGGTATTAAGAGGTGAATGTAATAAAGAGATTTTAGTTTCAAATTGTTGATCATACTAATCATGATAATCAGACCGTCAAATTAATTTCTTAGCGTCCATTATACTAATAAGACCATATGATTAATTTCAAGATATCCATCATGTTAATCAGACCATCAAATTAATGTTCAGGCATCTATACTGTTAATATAATTGTCAAATTAAAACCATGCATTATCATGCTAATATAGCCATTACATTAATACTGAATGTTGATCATGCTAAGTAGACTATTGAATTAATATCTAGACATCGATCATGCTAATTAGATCGTTAGATTAATAACTAGGTGTCGTTCATACTAATTAGACCATTTGATTAATATTCAGACATTGAATCGGTCCGTCTGATTAATATCTAAGTATTGATTATACCAATCAAACCGTCTGATTAATATCTAGGCATTGATCATACTAATCAGACTATCAGAATAATATTTGGGCATTGATCATGATAATTAGACCATTGGATCGATATCTAAGTGCCAATCATGTTAATAAGAAATCAGTTAGTTGTTTAAATGGTTTTGATTTGGTTTGTATAATTTTCATGTGCTAATTTTAGGACTGTTTGATCGAAATATACTCATGATTAGATATTAGTACAAATTTTGTTGTAAGAAAATTACCAAAGAAAAATGTAATTTTGTCTTTATACGAGTCAAGGGCACTTTTGTCATCGAAATACAATTCTTTGAGCCATAAGAATAGTTTTGGGTTTATTCATTCAATTTGATCACACGATTCATTTGACTAACGGTCAAATAACTTATCACAATGTATTTTTTGACATCTACATTGTCAATTGAGGGGATTTTCGTTATTATTGATAGACGAGGTGGAATCTTTATATCGTCAAATAGTCCCGAGGGTATTATATAATTAACCCCCAAAAGTAAATATTCCAAAAAAGCACCAAATTAAAAAACACATCAATTGTCACCCATGATATAGTCATGTCAAAGAGGGTCACAAACAATTTCTAGTCATAAAAACATTTGTTTGGTTTACAGCTACTACTTTATTTATAATGAGCTAAGCATGCAGTTCGACTCAGACTCATTTATTTAGATAAACAAGTCAATTAGAGGCTAACTCTCATGTAGCCATCTACCGGGAGCAAATGTCCTGTTCAGGATGGTGGCCAGGACACCAGGGCGACGTCATATGGAATAAAATGGGCGAAAATTTGAAATTCGTTTAAACATTTTCTTTCAGTCCCCTGGTGTCCTGAACATCAAATCATGGACAGAACATATTTTTTCGCCGCCTAAACATTAAGAAACTTTTGAAGTTTTTCTGTCTAAACTGTCTATGGGAATCTCCAACAGGGCCAACATAGTACGGGAGATGCCGGCAAACATATATCAATCCCATCACCTTATCTCGTGATCTCTTCCACCGCAACTTATCACCTGACTCCCCCTACCCCAGAATGCAAGCAGTTTTGGCAGCCATGGCCGCCCACACCGTTCTAGCAGCGTCTGCTTCTCAACCTATCCTCTCCTCCTTCTTAAACCCTAACCCTACATTCCACTCTTCCCTCGTCGGACTCTCCTTCAACTTCCCTCGCCAGTCCCTAAAGCTAGCCACTGCGTCGAAGCCTCTCACCATTGTCGCTGAGACGAAGAAAGCCGTTGCAGTCCTCAAGGGCACTTCCAAAGTCGAAGGCGTCGTCACCTTATCTCAAGAAAATGGCGGTCTGTGCTCCGATTTCCATTTTCTTTTATCTGCAATTATTATTATTATTATTGTTGTTGTTGTTGTTGATTAATTGCTTTTCTTGTATGGATTATTGGACAAGATTTGCAATTCTGTTTTAAAAATGGTGATGCTGAATTTTGTTTTTTCAAAATTATAGGCCCCACGACGGTGAATGTTCGTGTCACCGGCCTTACTCCGGGATCTCATGGGTTCCATCTTGTGAGTGTTTACATTTTAGAAATTATTGTAGTTTGTATCAGTTGGGGAACAAATTAAATTTTATTAAATTTTTTTTTTCCCTAATGCAGCATGAGTATGGCGATACGACGAATGGTTGTATATCAACAGGTTGGGTTTAATCGCGTTTATTTGGTTTGTTAGAATATTTAAGATTTTTGAAGTTTTAAAACAATATAATGCAGCTTCATACTATGTGATTCTTTTATGGGCAGTTCATATTTTCGTCCAAAGTAATTTTTTTTTATTCTTGGAAATTAGGGGCACACTTCAACCCTAATAAATTGACACACGGTGCTCCTGAGGATGAAGTCCGTCATGCGGGTGACCTGGGAAACATAGTTGCTAACGCCGATGGTAATTTTTTTCCCCATCATTCTAAGAATTAATTATTCTTGCTATTCCCTGCATGAAGTACCGTTTGTTGCTTTATGGTAATACAGGAGTGGCCGAGGCAACAATCGTGGATAACGAGGTACCACTATGAAAGTTGAATTTTGTTTTTGACTGTTTTTAGTGACTTGTATTTAATGGTTTCTATATGTCTATTTCTTTAAGACCAGTATTTGTTTTTGTTTCAATTTCTCTAAATTCCTAAATTTTGATTAATTTGTATGAGAACACATATATGAAATATTGATCCACTCATTATCACCATTTGAAATTTTAGGATTTAAATAAAGGAAGTTTAAATAAAATTACTTTAATAATTGAATCGGATTCAAGATGATGATCCAACTCGGTCTTCTCAGGATTTACATCTTTTTGAGGGTTCTCTAAGCTTCTAACACCTTTAGAAACACTACATGTCTCTCCCTGAATATTGGTAGAGATATATGTAGTTTTTAGAAGCCAAAAAAATTCTAAGGGGATGAGATCCTAATGAGATTCTTTTCCCTAGGCTGTGTGTCCTACTAACCTAAATTTCAATCAAAACTGCATTAATAATTACAAATTGACACACCACTGATTGCCATATTGTCCTATAACACATTGCAATTGGATCCCTAAAGATAAGAAAATGGCATTGAGGCCCCTCCTTTTTTTTTTACAGAGATTTCACAAATATATTTCTCCACTACACAATATTCCTTAATGATCTTCAAAATAATAAATTAAGCACGGTTGAATCCCTTTGGTCAGTAAAATATGATTTTTAGGGACTTAATGAACAATTGGACATCTAAAACATTTCTTTGATCTTCTTCAAGAAAAGAGCCTCACAAGGTGAGCCAACCTCCAAGGACAAAAGCTCCCTGAATTCATCCATCCAATGACATTTCCTGAATCTCCTTTCATGGCCAAATGATGGATACCTAAAGATTGAACCGTCCACAAACCCGCTACCAATGCCTTATTTCTGTGCTAGAAGCGTTCCCCACACCAATAGGGCCTGAGAAGGCCTTCACCTGTCTGAATAAACTCTAATGATTCCCCCAACTACAGAGGAGCCGGGGTTACCCAATGAGAACCCATCAAAGGTGAGCTTGAGAGTTGGATTTGATGGAGGGGACCATGAATTCTATTATGGGCTGCATGGGGTTAAGATCAAGGAAAATTCTTGAGAAGTGACGCAATAGAGAAATCGTGAAAAAGCAGGCCCATACGACAATCCTCAAAGAGATTGAGTCTATCATTTTCTATGGATTCCTACACTTGTCATGGAATATTCTATGGTTTCCCTCTTCCCAAATAGACCAAATTGTAACAATGTGCACATATTTCCATAAAACTTTACATTCGTTACCAAGAGGGATTGTGTACTAACTCCACATAAAATCATTGATATCTTGGGGAAAGACTGTTGAGACATCAAAATGGTTAAGGAAGTGCCACCAAATCTCCCTAGAAAATAGACAATGGGTGAGAAAGTGATTTATCGGTTCCTTGTCTAAATGACATAAATGGCAAACAAATGGGAGAAAATACCAACTTTTCTGCCTACAGTGGAGCATATCCCCGGCATGGTTTTGATCCAACTCGGAATCGGCCCGAACGGAGTCGTGAGTCGGATCAGCCAATCCAACTCGAAATCGACTCGAACCGAGTCGGATCAGCCAATCCAACTAGGAATTGGCCCGAACCGAGCCGATTTCTTAATATAAATCGAATTTCATCAGGAATCGGTTCCGGATTGGAATCAAGATCAGAACCAGCTGGATCGGATCAACCCTTAGATTGGTACTTTGAATTGGATGAATTGGTTGTTGGATCAGTATGAATCGGTCCGGATCGGCTGATTCGGATCGGAATCGGCCAATCTGAGGCAATTCTTTAGTTTGTGCTTAGATCGGCACTGGATTGGCTGATCCGGATCGGAATCAGCCAATTCATGACTGGATCGGATCGGAATCGGCCCGATTCCGCTTTTTTAAACCATGATCCCCAATCTTCACACTTTTGTGGGCAACTTCCCAATATAACGTCTTGTATCTTGAAGGAGCATGATTGTTCCACACCATCTTAACAGGGAATATGGAAGAAGAATTTTCACCATGAGATAACAAGGATAGGTGGAAATAATGGGGATTAAAGATACCATTAGAGGGTAAGGATCAAATGTGGGAATCTTGGGTGTTTGGATCAATGAAAACTTCAGAAAGGTAAGCAATGAGGGTTGTGATCTCATCAATCTTGAAATCTCTTAGTCCCCTATGGAGGCCTAAGTCCTAGGCTATGAAAGAAAGATGATATGATTACATAACCACAATACCATAGTAGCCGCACCCAATCATGATTGATTGGAGCACAAGGAATGCCTCTTTCAAATCTTATACACAATCAATAAAAAAAGAAGTTGTGAACTAAGGTTCCACACAACCAATAGAAGAAACCATAGAAAAGAAAAGGACTGCAGAATCAGTGGGGGAGAGAGAGAGAGAGAGAGAGAGAGAGAGAGAGAGAGAGAGAGAGAGAGAATGGTTCGTTAGAAGCAAAGTGTCACCCCCTCCTCTTCCTTATATTATAATATAATCAGTTGATAAAAATACACTTGTGTTATATGTATTGTACCCTTACAATACATAACCTCTTAACCATAGCCACCAATTAGGCATCATTGGTTGGTAGCTCAAAACAATCAATAGGATAACTTAGAGAAATGCTAACCTATTAGGTCTAAGTACGAGTCTATAAATGTGAACAACAATAATCTTGACAGTGGTATTTTACCAAGTGTGTTTATAATGGATTTCTTTAGTGCATTTATAAAATGCATCTATGTGCAAGCCTAGAGGCTCATTCTAATGATTGAGATTACATCACTCCATCGTATGATAGCTCTACATGTAGCAACCCTATAAGTGAGGCTCATGTGTCCAACATCACTTATAACTATAAAGTTTCAAGTCTACAAGAACTGAATTATCGGATCTCTCCACACATTCTAATGTGTCTAACATCCTACTTTGTTACCTGAGACCACCTATCTCATCTCATGATATCATATTATTACCTTTATAAAGATATAAATATATATGAATATGGAATATAAGGTTCTTGATTAATTAATAAATAAACAAATATATTTATATTTTATGTGAATGGCTTTATTAGGACGCATAATTTCAATATTTTTTTGGTAATTTTTTTTAATTATTCAGGGTTCTAAATGCAATTTTTCTTGAAATATGCAGATACCATTAAGTGGACCTAATGCCGTGGTTGGTAGAGCTCTTGTGGTTCATGAGCTGGAGGATGACCTCGGAAAGGGTAAAGATTGATGGTCACTAGCTTTATTTAAGCTGCACTTCATTTCAATTTTACTTAAAATGCCAATTTGTCTAATTTATAAGAGCACCCCCTTTTTTTTCATACTTAACTTTCTCTTCCATGTCTATTCTTCGCTTTTAATCTTCTGACTCTCATTTCATGCATCAATAGGTGGGCATGAACTTAGCCTTACCACTGGAAATGCAGGTGGAAGATTGGCATGCGGTATGCAATATTATTATAATTACTTTTTTTGCCCTTTCAGGCTGGAAAGCACATTTTTCTTGTGTTAGCTTTATTGCTTTTTGAATTATTGGCGACTAGAAATGAACTCATGAGCTGCAAAATCAAGAACAGTTGAGAGTTCATCATTGATATTTCTACTTTCTTGGCTAATTATGAAGAGCTTACTCCTTGCCTACAGAAATCATAACTATAGGAATTGTGCATCCCATGTGATTTACCAAATGTCCATGTTGCAGGTGTAGTTGATTCTTTTATCACACTACCATGGGTTTTAGTTGATAGCTTACATGGAGTAGATCTGAAGCAGAATTTAAAAAAAAAAAAAACTCGCAAGCACATGTTTCCACTTATTATTGTTTTTTTTTTTAATGGTCTCTTATTAGTGAAAATATGCGTGTATATTTGGTTCCTTTGCATCATAAGTCATCATTGTTTATGCTCCATTTTTTAACTTTTTTTTAAAGTTGTTGGGTAAAGTTTTAGCTTGCTATGGGGTTTTGTTGCTTGTGCAATAATAAACAACTTTAATAAGGTTCTAAAAACTGTTTGGAATCCAATATAGGTGCTTTGACACTTAAGCATTTCCTAACTTCTGAGTGAGGTGAAGTTACTGGAGCAAAGAAGAGCTAAAAGAAGAAGAAGAAGAAGAAAGAAGAGCACAAGAGGACATAGTTGATTATGCCCTCTTGCTACTAGATACGCCTTTAACTGTTCAAGTGTTCCATCAGCCTTATGCTTGGTTTTGAATACCTAGCGACAGCTGCGACACTTAACAACATTCATATCCTGTTTTTGGGAACCAAGGTCCAAGTGGAATTGTCACTTAGCGAATGTTATTTCTCTCACATTGCTGCTTACTGCTCTGGATGTTTAAGAGCTAACTTGACAAACTTTGCACAATAGGATTCGATAACTGGGCACTAGAAGAAGAAAGGGACTTCTTAGATGAGTATAGAATATTTATTGGTGTCTTGATGTGGGAAAATAGGAGCTGTTTAGGACTAAGATGAAGTTGATTGATGCAGGAGCACCCAAGATCATCAAGTATAAATTAAGTGATCATGGGTGATTATGGGGGGTGTAAGAAGTTGCTGGAAAAATAAGGGTAGATTAGGAATTTTCTATTTTTGTGTAGGGGGGTTTTATGTAAGAGAATAATATAGCTGGTATGTGGGGCCTATGGAGAACTTTGGTTTGCTTTGGTCCACAAATTATGTCTATTTAGTAAGTAGGGTTTAGCAATTAGGATTTATTGGTGTCTATTTCCAAGGGTGATGTGAATCTGTATAAAGGGATTTAGTTCGAAACATATGCATCAGTTTTATGAAGAAATTTTCTTGAAACCCTAAGTTGATGTTGGTGCTTCTTCTTCTTCCATACAGTTGGTGTTGTGGGATCTCTTTTAGTCAGTTGGTGATGCTACAAAATCTGTTAGTGGTTGGTGATGCCAAGACATCCATTTAATTGCAGTTGTTTGGACTTCTTCTTCTTCCTTCCTTATTTTCTTCATCTTCTACTTCTTGTACCGTATTAAAATTCTTCTCAAGGTTTCATCATCAACATATTAATAAGTAATTCAAGACTGCAAATAAGTACACAAGTTTTGGTTTATTCGTGGTTGTTTAAGACTTGATTTTTGTCATGTTGAAGGAGTACAACATATACATACATGTAAGTATACTACAGTCTTTTGTATTGATAAGAACGGTTGTATGTGAGAGAGTTAAAACTCTTCATATGTATTTTCCCCAATACATACTCCTTATTGTTCTTCTTCTTCACTAAACCCTTGAAGATTTATCCAACCAAATCCTACTTGGTATCAGAGCTAGGAGAAGACCAGAGGTACCTGAGCCAGGAGAGACCTATGCAGGGGACCTGTTGAGTTGGTAGGCTGTACGCTGATGTCAGTAGTCCTTATAGTGATGTCAGCTATGTGAAGTAAAAAACTATAGATTTTGGATCTTTTGGTCCAGTGGAGTCCTTTGGGTGAAGATTTGGCCCCATTTGAGTGAGTTTTCAATTGTTTTAAAAATTTTTAGTTATTTTTGTCGGAATTTTTAGATTTCGACATTTTAGTAGATCTACTCAGCTTGAGGGGTTTTCGATCTACAACATTGGTTGTTCTAGGGTTGTTTCTTTGCAGGAATCTAATGGGACCAGGCTCACTTAATTCCATAGTTTTGATCAAGTTATGATGATATTTTGGGTCGCCCACCCCTAGAAATTCTGATTTGTTTTTTTTAGATGCGCTTGTTGTATAATGCTAAACAGCACCTGTTTACAGTAGATTGGTGATTGTTTGATAATTTGTGATTGTGTTTGGTGGTTGACGTTGTTTGAAGTTTGTATGTGGTGATTGAGCCCAGTTGAAGCATTTCAGCTTGTGTATCTACCACCGGACCTTATTTTTGTGTGTGTTTTTGGGACTGTATGGTCCATTGACAGTCCTTGAAGTGGACTTTTGATGCAGAACCCAATGCAATTTATATGCGAAAAACTAGCAGCTGGTCGCTAATAATATATAAATTGCCCCAATAAACAACTCAGAAAATTCTGCTCAGTGCTAATTTCGTAATTGTCCCGAAAAGTGGAAAATTACCAAAATACCCTTCTCACACGTCAGAAAACTTCGGGCTTTTGGGAATCTTTTGGGCAGACTATAGGAATACTCTCCTCCAAATTTCACCTAATTAAGATGTCTCTAGCTACGTAAACTAGAAAACACTTATTTAGACAAGATGCTTTAATGTGGAATTCAATGAGAAAACCAGAAAAGTATGGGCATTTGGCTATCTCTGGAGTCCAATAAAAAGTAAATATGCTGGGGTTTATCAATTAACAGTTCCCCACTGAAAACTTGATGAAATAGAAGCCTAATAACGTCCACAAGCAACGAAATCAAATCTGCCCAAGTACTAGTACTGTAGTAGAATTTTTATAGGCTTCCAAATAGTTAATCATACACTTATGTACAGTCAGGTTTTGAACAAACTATACTTACCCCTTAAAGAAGACTCCAAGACCTCCTAGAAAGTGCTGATATCTCCTCTTGTCCCAACTAATAAAAAAATTTCAAATTATAATTGCCACAACACCTTTGCCGCTAGCCCTTTTTTGTAATAATCCCTATTTAATAGGGTTATGAATTTTGAGAGAGAAAATCTCTCTATATGGGTCGTCTAAGGGGTAGGTATACCTGTTGAAAGGGTTTAATAAAAAAAGAAGGGAATAGGGAATGGTAGGATGAAGAGTCAATGAAGGTTATGCTAAAGTTGCAAAAAATTTCTGTGGAGATTAATATAGTGGAGAATAATAAGGATGAGAAGAAGGAGAAAGGAGATGGAGGAGATTGAAGAAAGGATTAAAGAAGAGTTCCTCACCTTGAGAACTAGTAGAGGAGAAGAGGAAGAGCTGCCCACGCCTAGGAAAAAAAATCACGACTAATATTCCAGTTTTCTCTGCAAAAATTGTTACAGCAGTAAGGTTTTATGCTCTCTTTAAAACTTTGGACCAAAACTCCCGAAAATACCCCCCTATATAGGTCACACGACAAACACTCTTTCCCCTCTATTTTTTTGACTTCAAATTAATAAAAACTTCCCTAAATACCCCTAAAACACTACCAACTACTATATCTACTCTATGGCTGCAAAAGAGCCTTATTATATGATTAAAATTCAAAATTAAGAAACCCTAAACATTCCTCTACTATGGACATCTCCTATTGGTTCTCTTCCCTTGAGATTTCTTCGTCTTGGGCTTCCAAATTGGGTAGGACTTCTCCAGAAACTCTAAGGCTGCTGCATTAACTTTGCTTGTTATTGGTGCAACTGTGTTTGTTTTTATCCCCCGATGTGTTGTGACTTCTCAATTAGGGACTGTGTGTGGGAGCTGGTGTGTTGTGACTTCTCAATTAGAGACTATGGGGGGGAGCTGGTGTGCTGTGACTTTTCAATTAGAGACTGTGTGGGGGAGCAATGTGGTGATACTTTGAACCATTGTGCAGGCTTATTGGTTGTGTTTTTTGTTTCTACAACGTGCTGCCTTCTAGTTTATTGATTTACAATGTTTGAGATTAGTTAGATAAAGTCAGCTCCAGCAACGTCTAGTGTTCAAAGCCCGGGTCAAGGTACCATAATCCATGACATTCCAAATGTCTAAATCATGTTTGTGAATCTTGATGGGACAAACTATTTGGCTTGGTCCCAATAAGCTAGGTGGACTATTTGGGCAAAGGAAAGATGGGAATACATCTTCGGTGAGGCTCCTAAGGATCCAATATTTTTAAAATAGTGGGCTGAAGATGCTTTGGTAGCCTCTTGGTTGCTTTACTTTATGCAACCAGACATTAGTAATTTGTTTTTGAAATCTACCAAGGAAATCTGGGATCTTCTGGTGAAGACTTATTTTGAGGTGAGCTAGCTTGTCCATGTATATGAGCTTCGGTAGAGAGTGTTGTAGATGAAGCAGGGGGATTAGATAGTATCAACTTATTATTCGAGTCTTCTCTATATTTGGGAGGTGATTGATCACTATGAGGCTCTGCTAGCTTTGTTTTGTTGATGTTGCTGCATTTTATAAGTTTGTTGAGAAGAGTTGTGTATTTGAGTTGCTTGTAAATCTAAATCTTGAATTTGAGCCAATTAGGAGTCAGCTCCTGGGACGAGATACTTTACCCTCATTGTCTTAGGTTTACTTTTATCTTCATAGAGGAGCATGTAGGAGTGCTATGTCTCAGTCCACACCCTTATCTGAGTGGTGTAATCTAGTTTATGTTTCTCAAAGAGGTGGCCGAGGGGTGGTCGAGGTAGAGATTGCTCTAGTGTTGGCACTAATGATCTGATAGACTTCGCTTTGTGCATTATGGTCGGTCCCATCATTCGAAGTAGCCTTGTTGGGATTTACATGGGAGGCCACAACATGGTACATTTGGTGGCAAACATGGGAGTGTTTTGCATCCCAGTTGTTGGAGGAGATCTAGTGTCTATGCAACTACACCTGTAGAGATTTCTTTTTCTTCAACTATTCATCTGTCATCCACAGCTCCTCCAGAGTTGTCCTCAAGCAGTAGCTTTAGTAGGGAGGAGGATGGGATCTCTTCATTGCCTAATGGCCCAGCTTGAGTCTACTTCTAGAGCTACCTCAAACTTTATTTGTGGCCATTGCAGGTACCTTAGACTATGCCTTCAATGCCTCTTCGATTGCCCCAATCATCTCTGGATCATTGATTTAGGGCCCTCACACCACATGCTTGATATGTCTAGTCTTTTTTCTTCTTATCACGTTTATTCTGGTTAGGACAAGGTGCAAATTGTTATTGTTCCTTATCTTCTATTGCTGGTACTAGGTGTATACCCCTTACATTGTCTTTATCTCTTGCATCTATGTTTCACGTTCCCAATTTTAAACTTAAGCTTGTTTCAATAGGAGTGTGTGGATGGTGATGGACTCTATAGTTTGTGAGATAAGCTCGTGGCTTCTTGTGAAGGAGTTTCAGAATTATTCTATGAATGAAATGGTTTAGAATTGGGTCATTTGCATTTTTGGCTATAGGGACTCCATGATCATTCCGAACTTTGAGTGGGTCCCCCCTAACATTGATAAGTTTAAAATGAATTTTGACAGAGCTTCTTTTGGTAATCCAGGGCTGGCGGCCTTTGGATGTGTTATGAGGGATTCCCTGGGCCACATCATTTGGGCTAAAGGGGCCTCTATTGGGAGTACTGATTCCAATCATGTGGAAACTATGGGGTTGTTGAAAGGGTTGAGATTAATCAAGAGGAAATGTGTCACATGTTGTATTGTGGAAGGGGATTCTTTAACAGTCATTTCCTGGGCTAAAGGAAATTACTGTGGTGCATGGAGACTGCATCATCTCATTGCTGAGATTAGGTTCCTTGTTTTGGATTTGGGAATTGAGTTGCGACATATTTCAAGATCTCAAAATTCTCTTGCTGATAGGCTTGCCAAGTCAAGTGTTGGTCAACTTCAAGTATTTGAAGGGGATAATATACCGGATTAATGTAGTTTTCTTTGCTTTTGGGTTGTTGTTTGGGCTGTTTTTGTTGGTTGTCGAATGGCTCTTTGTATGATTATTTTTCTTTTTTCTATTTATAATATTCATTGTTATTCATAAAAAAAAAGTCAGATACAAAAGCCTTGAATTATAGTGGCACCCTTTCCCCTTTCTATTGTGTCTTTCAGAGCTTGAGTTGCAATAGACGATTGGTAGAGGCTATGAGGAGCAGGGGTTGTACTTGATGGATGAGTGTTTGCATGTGGCATCCCCAGTTCAACGGACAGTGATATCAAACAGTGTTTCTTCCTCCTCCTTGACGGCTTAATTACTTTAGTGGCGTTATAGACTTGGCCACATTTGTCTTAAAAGACTTTTCCATCATTATGTACTTCTGTTACCACTTCATATTTTTATTGTGAAACTTACGAGTTCACAAAACATTGTAGATCATCTTATCTTCTTAGTTCTAGTAGAAGTACTACTTTTTCTATTGTTCATTTTGATGTGTAGGGAGTAACTCTTATTACCTCTTTATTCGGCTTTCAGTATTTTGTGACTTTTGTTGATGATTAAGACTACTTGGCTATATATGTTAGCATAAAGTTTTTCTGAACTTTTCAATTGTTTCATTAGATGATTGATATTAGTTTGACTTTAAGATCAAGATTTTTCGATTTAATAATGGTGGTGAATATACATTTGATGTGTTCTCTTGTTATCTCTCACAACATGATATCTTTCATTAAACCACTTTTCCAAGGACATTTGGATAAAATAGTGTTGTTAAAAGGAAGAATTGTCATTTGTTAGAAATCACTGGTGTGTTGCTACTCATTATGCATGTTCCTGAAGTCTTCTGGGAAGATGCTCTTCAAACTGTTGTATATCACATGAATCATATGCCCTCTTGGGTTCTTGGTTTCATGTCTCCTCATTCTCTCCTTTTATGTGTCTTCTCTTGTTATTAAAGTCTTTGGTTGCATTTTTTATGTGTATGTTCATAAGTCAGATCAAGTAAAGCTGGGTTCGAAGGCTTTCAAATGTATTTTCTTTGTGTATACTTGAGTTAAAAGGGATACAAGTGTTATCATCCTTCTACTTAGAAC
>JAOXJP010072296.1:0-15257 GCA_025762735.1 Platanus orientalis
GCAAGGGAGAAGCCTCCTGAGTCAACAAAAAAGAACCCTAGTTTTGTTGAAGTCAATATATCACAACCCAAATCGACTCTCCTTCACCAAGTAAGTACATTTACGTTCCCCCCTGCGTATGACTAAAACCTAAATAGCTATCTAAGGAAACCCGATGGAACCAAAGATGAAAGGTTTAATTCTAAAAGAGTGTCACCGAGAACCCTTAATTACCAAGAGTCACGAGGGATTCGGCAGCTCCCGATATTATTACCATGGTGACCTCATATTTAGAAAAATTTTGCTGGATAAACTGCCTATATCTATCGACAAAGAGTTAACCTCGAGGAACCCCTATAATTAGAAAATTTTATGTTCAACCCCCCCACTCAAGAAACAGTCAATTACCTAGAAATACATCTACACTTAGGAAATTTGGGTTGGTTTTAACTAAATATTCACTCCTACTCATCCTTAAGGCATTAATTCCGAGGGGTCCCAACACTTAGAAAAATTTGACGTTGTTTATCCTACTCGGGAGAAAAGTCAAAACCCCTGAGACCCACTCATACTTAGAAAAATTTAAGGTTATGCACTCTGGCCTACTTAGATACACATAAGATATACAAAAAGAAAGCACCATGATACACACCAACACTTAGAAAAGATTTCAAAGAAAATAGAAATGACACACACAGATGGGGACAAAAGAAAATTTAATTCATTTAGAAGAATATTACAAGATTCCAAAAAAAAAAACTATTCTTGGGGGTTACCATCCCCCATAGTTACAGCTCCTGGGACAACCTTTTCTATGTTAGCCTCCCTGGGTGTAGTCACCGCCGGCCCTTTGACCGCCCCCTTGGTTGCTATGCCTTGGTCTCCCTCGATGGCCCCTTCGTCGACCATGGTATCACCCTAGCCAACCTCTTCTTCCTGCTCACTCTTGGCCTCGGGCTCGTTAGGCTTGATGGATGAGAAGTCCAAGTCAGGGTACCGCTTAGCCGCTAGGTCTCGGAACTCATCAAAACCCTCCCATAAACAATCAGCTTTGATAAGGCCAAAAGCATCTGAGACCAAGTACTTGGCTTTGGCCACCCTGGAGGCCACCTCCCACATCTCCTGCTTTTCTCTCTTCCTCTCCGCCTTAGCCTCGAGGTGTGCCTGTTCCAAGGCATCTTCCATGACCCTTTTCACCGAGCTCTCGATGGTCGCTTTGAGATCATTCTTGGCCAGAATGTGTCGATTCCTTTTGGTCCCTAGCTCGTTCCTAGCCTGAGTAACGTCCCTCTCAGAGTCCTACAAGAGAGTGCTCAAGTTCTCAATGCGGGCCTCCTACTCGACGACCTTTACGGCTATGCTGGAGTGAGAGTCCTCGGACCATTTTAGTTTTATCTCTAAGTCAAAAATTATGGTCCTAGCCTCCTCCTTGATGGCCTTGGTCTCGTTCCTTGCTTGGGTGAGACTGTTCAAGTTGTCGGCCCAGACCTTCTCACAGAATTTATACTCTGTATGGAGGCTGACATTAGGGCCACAGTCTGTAAAGAGAAAACCAAATCAGTACCAAAAAAATAAAACAAAACAAACAAACAGTAAGAAAGCAAATGCTCAGGGTCGGGGTGATTTACCTTGGCCATATGGTGCATCATATCTTTATGCACGGAAGCCTCAAAAAGATTCTTCTTTAGGTATTGTAAGTCGGTTGGGGGAACGCCATCTAGAAGGTGATCCCCCTTGAGACTTGTCCTTGTCAACCAAGAATCGGGCCACAACGGGGACTCTTCCGTAACCGGGGTAGGAGTGGAAGTAGTCGCCTCTTGGACTCGGGTAGGTGCCACGACAGTTGGGGTAGGGGCCTTGGGCACAGAAGCAAGGGGCTTGATGGTAGTGGCCGTAGAGGTAGTCAGTGGAGTAGCCGTCTGAGTGGTCATGGCTTGGACCCTAGGTGTAGAAGGTGGAGAGGAGCCCTCAGGGTCCCCATCTAAGTCAACAACCAAGATAGTAGCAGAAGGAGCGGGGGGAGGCGCTGGAACCACCTCAGGGGCTTGAGACCCAGAAGGACCGCCAGAGATAACCTAGCATTTTCTCTTGTTGGAGGTCATGGCCGCCTCTGCCCGGGTAGTCGTTGGTGGATCAACATTTTTTGCTCTCAGGGCTTTGTCTTTGATCTCTTTCGCTAGGGAGAGATACTTCCTGTCTATCTTCATCGTTGCACAAAAAATGAACCCGAGATTAGAAATCAACAAAGAAAAAAAATAATTAGGAGAATGAAAAAAGAGGAAGATAAATGTAATAAAGATAGGTGAGCTATCACGGTTTGAACTGAACCCACACTAATAGAGCTAGTCAGGCATAAAGAGGTCTGGATAGTTGTGGGAAGGGTAATTTATCACCTCCTTGATACAGGACTCTTTCTCATCGGATACCTTGTTCGCTTTGTTAGCTAAAAAAACAAAGAAAGAAGAAAGAAGAAGAGAAAGAAGAGAAAGAGACAAGTCAAAAGTGGATTAGAAAAATGAAAACACATGCAATAAGCAATGATAGATCGATAGCTTACTTATTGGGCTGATGACCGACGCCCATGCCCAGTTGAACTTCACTTTAGGGTCCTCATCTGGGGGCATTCTCAGCCCTCACCGGAAACAAAAAAGTACCGGATCCTCCACCCACTATTTGAGCTCGGGAGCACCGTCACCAAAGTAAGCGTCAAGTCCCGACTTGCAAAATAGAACCATCCTGGTTCTTGCTTTTTTGGTTGGTAGCAACAAAAAAATTCATTGAGGGTAAGGTGATGATCCCCTTTAAAGGTCAGTTCCCATAGGATTATATACCCTATGGCTATTTGCTAGGCATTGGGTATCAATTGTCCGGGTGCCAGTCCAAGGTAGAATAGCAATTTCCTGATGAATCAAGGAACCGGAAACCTAAGGCCCACCAAAAGGGCCTACTTATATAGTGTCATGCTATCGACAGGGGCTTCAAAAGCCTAGGCACCCCCGGGGGCAGTAAATACTACTCCCTTAGGAACAAGGTAGGTAGTATAATACCTAGCGAGGGTTTTTGTCCCCTAACTCGAAACCGTACTAAGCGGCCTTAAAGTCCTCTTCGGGGGCAATCTCCCCAGCTTCCCCCTGGACACTAGTTGGAGTTGGCTTGGTAGCCTACTCCATGGGATTTTTCTGGACCTCAAAACAGATCATTAGCCCCATCGACCATCTGGTCGACAGTATCCCTGGACATCAACTATATAACTCTAAACAATGCGGAAAAGAAAACACCGAGGAAAACCACAGACACAAATACGTCGAAAAAGAAGGAAGAACTAATAAATACAAACAAAGAGGCAACAAAAGGAAGGTATGTAAAAAGAACAAATAAAATAATATGCCAGAAATAGGTAGCTTGAAAGGACGAATACTTGAGAAAAGAGTGATTCTGGGAAGGACTTCAGAATAAAACAAAGAGCCCCCAACAAGAAAGAACCACCAGAGATGACTGAGAAAGATGTCGGAAAGAAGAGTCGGCATTGAAAACGAAGATGACAAGGCCCAGAGGTGGTAAAAGCTTGCCAGAGATCGCTCAAATAGGAAGAGTGGGGTGCGAGGGACGACGAACAGAGACAATGAGTAGTGATAAAGAAAAGGAAAAATGTCTATCGAAAGGGGGATTTATAAGTTGTCTCGGGGAATCTTGACTCTACGCGTGTTGACCATCTATGGGCTAACGAAATCGGAACAACATGTGAATCCCAAAAATTTTAAATATTTAAATTTAACCGTTAGATGGCATGGAGATTTGAGATGACGTGACGCTTGACATGACTTGTAATTAACACAGGCATATCCTCTTGGTTATTGAAATTCATTGAATGCAAGGTCATCATTGATACCTATCTCCAACCAACATCATCTCGATAACTAAAACGACAAGCCGCCCATGCCGAAACAATCAGTAACAAAGACAAACTATTTGAATTCCTGAGCCTCGTGAACCTGGACTCTGGAATAGGGGGCAACAGATGGGGAAAACTGTATTGAAGGCCCTGTTAGCCAATCTCAACTAATCAACACAATCTCGATCCTGGATGGACCAACCTAGAAAGCTCTAAGAGGGCTAGTCCTGGTCCCCCCAGCTTGCCAGACTCCGAAACCCTCGACCAAGCAATGGAATCTTCCCTCGATACTTGATCCCAAGCATCCCGCTAATAACTCTGACTGTTAATCAAAATACCCGATGTCCTAAGATACTACTCGGACCCTTGAGAACCCCAGGACTTATAGACTATTTGAGGCCCCCGGGGTTAGAAATCCTTCAACCTACTAAGGTGTGATAACCCCGACTAACTCAGTTCAATGATAAGCATGATCCAAAAAACCGTTATTCGGATAGAATATTCTCTACAACAGACCTATCAATTATGAGAAAAGGACAGAGAGGGCAAGAGAGATGTAGCTAAGAATGTGGGTAACAGTGCCACACGAGAACTTGGAGTAAAGAGACATACGAGAGCGTGGGAGGAAAGCGACATGTGAGATTCGCCTTGATGCACCATTACTCGAGTCTATAAATATGGGTACCAATGGCTCTGCCAGGTATGAGACATCTGAAACCCTAATAGGAGAGAACTCCCCTTCTTACAGTCCCCCTAGTTGTCTGACTTGATCGTCGGAAAGCTATGAGCCGATACCTTGTCGGTGCTAGCTTTCTGACCCTCATTCGTTTCGTGCATGTAGAGTTCACCCTGTCGAGGATTTGAGACAACTGAGGGACCATCTGATTGACGTAAAGGTAGACTGTTCATCCGATACGCCATCAAACATTATGATGGAAATCATTTTTCTATCATCTTCTTTATATGTGTGGTAATTGGATGTTCATAGGTATAAATTCGAATTCTTTGGCATCATGGCCTTGAATGTGGGCCGTTATATCTCTTTTATTTTCTGAAATTACCTTTAGTTTTTATTTTTCACTTAATCTCGCCTGTTTAGGCCATCGATAACATATATATATATATATATATATATATATATATATTCTCTGCGAGTCAAACTTTAGATTGGGAGAGTTGATCTGATTGATGCTGCGCGGATGTACGAAACTACGACTATATCAACGGGCATTAATGATACTTTGTTGAACTCTCCAAGATGACCAAGGATATTGACATTGAAATCACGGTCCATCTTGAGCCGGGCTCAAAGATCGAGGGGTGGCATTTTCAGACCTAGGGTAGGTTTTGGGTTGAGAAATCACAACTGGAACCTAGGTTTAGTTCGGCATGGGTTTGAAACCCATTCAACAGTCAACAATAGACTTTTACGTTGGGCAGGTCAGTAATGGTCTGAAATCAAGTGGGACACCGCGGATGTGTCTGCCTGTGTACACCCTTGGACTAGACTGATGGTAACCTAAGCTCAGTCAAAATACATGAGTCAAAAGTAGGATCATGACCAGCATGTAACTTACAATCGTACCTGCCATCTGACAGTCACAATTTTTTTTTATTTTTTTGAGATAATGACAGCCTTACATTCGAAATAAATGTTGTGTTCAGGATTTAGAATCCAGGACACTAGGTGATGTCATATGAAATAAAATGGATGGGAGTTAGATGAAATTTTAAATTTCTGCCCATTTTATTTCATATGACGTTCCCTGGTGTATAGGACACCAAATCCTGAACAAGACATTTGCTCCTAAATCATTTAAAGGGTTAAGAGACTGTGGAAGTCCAAGGTCTACCTTGGCCTCCTCACAGGGGTGTATGGGCCCTATGTGCTTTTTGCATGGGGCCCTCACCTCCCTGTGAAGGGGTGATCAGTACATCCCAAACAGAATATCCTTTCGGGAATGAGAGTGGCAAAGAGTCGACAAGCATAGTACAGAATGAATCGGGGAATGCCAAACTAAAAGTGCAGAATATTAAACATTTGGGCAACTTCAAACACAACCCAGAAATAGCTGGGAAGGAGTAAGTTTAACCAATCAAAACCTAGGTTAACAATAGGGCGACTTCAAGGCGGTTGATGGCTAGGAGGAGGGAGCAAATGGTCATCCTCATCAAACTGATCTATATGTACTCAAGCAAAGGGGGTCACCTTTCTATGATTTTCACTCTAATTTTTCTCTTTTTTAAAAGATGCCGTGGATTCCACATCTCCCACCCCAGGTTTCTCTCTTCCCACTCTCTTTCTCTCTCTTAATCGGTTACATTATGCCTCTCTCTTTTTTAAAATCGGTCTCTCTTTCATATCTTTTTTTCTAAATCCCACGGGATTTTATACCCACTCACCCGTGTTTACACGAGGCATTCGTGATCAAACCGTCAATCTCACATGTAAGCTTGTATCTCCACCGGGAAACATTCAACCTTTTTTAGGCAAATACCTTTTATATTTTCACCTGAATTTCGGTTCCATATATATATATATATATATATATATATATATATATATATATGTATGGTGTTAACGTGTATTGCAGGCTTGAAAGTCGTGCGTTTTGACACGTGTGGGCTCCACTACGTCAATTTTATCAAACAACTTGTTTCCCGTTTTTTCTTCTTCTCTTTTGAAGTCTACAAAACGTGTGTCCCTCAGTAACTTCTTTTTGTATTTTATAATGATTGAAGTAAGTTCCAGGAAAGCACATGGATACCGCGTGGGAAAGACGGGACCCCGGGACCCCTCCCCAAACATGATGCTCTTTAGGTGTAGTAAATAAATGTAAATGAGTATCAAAACAGCCTTTGTCCGGCGTGTTATCTCTCCAGCCCGATTGAAAATGATTGAAACCTGTGTCTTGATTGCACACTCCTCGGCTGTCAATGAGCTGAGGCTTCAACTTCGGCAGAGCTGTCTGCAATTGAGCTTGTTAGCTAGGTGACCCCAAGCTGCTGCACGAGGCTTAGCTTGCTAAAAACTCAACTCTTCAAGGGTCTTTCTTTCTTTATATATATATCTCTAGCCATGTGGCACAGGTTTGGCATAGAGGATATCAGCCCCGGGTGGCCTGAAATCTCTACGTCACCCCCTTAGTGAGGCACTCAAGGGCCACAAGAGGAGAGGGATCAACTCACTTTTTGGAATGCCACATCACCTCCAAAAAGTGAATTGATTCCCCCCCTCGTGTGGCCCTTGAGTGCCTCACAAGGGAGGTGGTGTAGAGGATATCGGCCCTGGGTATCGGGATTTAATATTCGGACCTGAACCAATAAGCTTGAGTTTGGCGAGTTAAGGCTGAGTTTGGCACCTCAAACCCGTGATGAGCTTGAGTCAAACCTGGGCAAGATTCTAGTGTGATGAGTATGAGCTAGTCTCAGCTCGGTTCATAGAGACCCCTACACACCTCACTTCCTTTCCGCTCGCCTTCTTGGTAATACTATAATGTCTTGTTTGAACATTAACCCATTTGATATCATTATTCTCTCTCTACATCTCTCGTCTTTCAATGAGTCTTCCTCATATCTTCATGATATCATTTTTACAAAACCTCTCCTCAATTAGTCTTCCCTAACTGAATTAGAAGTATTCTAATAACATTCACCATCTTCATGGATCTAAAATCGCAAGAGAATCTCATTGAAAGTTTTCAGTATAGAAGGAAATAATGGAAATTATGTCTCACCCATAGATGAAAGTTAAAACCCTGTTTTAAATGGGATGATAAATCGAACAAAATTGGCATGACCAATCAGCATAACTTATACTACATTTGAATTCAAAAATCAAATTCTTTCTGTTGTCATATTCCATTTATGCTATAATTATTGTCATTACTCATTTTACATGTATTGTTGTAAAGAATCATTATAAATGTCATACAACTCATCTTCTCAAGTCAATTGATTGAGAGAGAACAATTCATACGAATCTCCTTTCTTCTTTAGTGTGATTCTTTACTTTTTATTCAGGACCTACTAAGGGAGGAAATGAGACAATCCAAGGTGGGTCTTTCCAATGATATTATTAGGCACAATGATGAATGGAATTTGTGCTTAGTAGCAAAGGTGTTAACAGAGCGTTTGAAACACTATGTCGTACTGAAGAAGGCACTGATTTGATCCTAGGAATCCATCTGTAATGTAAAGATCTAAGAGTTTCATGAAGGGACTGTGCTGCTTTAATTCAAGGATCATGAGTCTGAAAAAAGTTTAGATGAATGCACCTTCGTCATATAACAACTATCTGGTCATACTCCAACATTGCAAACCAAATATAGCTCCGGAGAGGTACAACTACACGACCTAACAGGTGAATACCTCTCAAAACCAATCATCATCTAAGTAGTTAACAAGGTGGTTGGACAGCGAATCCCACTACCATTAGGAGAAAGTAAAAGTATAGCAAATATGCAAGAGTGAGAATCTTCGTCAACGTCATCGGCCTCTAAGACAGTAGTGATGATCATGATCAATGAAGAAATCAACATTACCGTGAAATACGAAAACTTCCATGGGTTTGTTATGTTTGTGGTCGAATGGGAAATTCGGAGGAAACATGTTGTCATGCCCCGAATTCTAGCCTCATTGGGGCCTATATTCAAAGTGTGACATTCCTTCTAAATGTCACGTAGCTCTTTTCTTCTTCTTTTTTTTTATACTTGATGGGAAGATTATACCGAGGCTCCTACTAGCCAACTCCAATAAACTAGCACAATTCTTGACCCTAAAGGGATCGACCTAAAGAGTTCTCAAGAAGACTAGCCTAGGAATCCTTTAGGGGCCCTCTGACTCACCAAATTCCAAGGCCATCGGCCAGAAGCTAGAAACATCCCTCGGTACCAGACCCCGATTATTCTAAGAATAACCCCGACTATTACTCAGATCACCCGACACCCAAAGATCAGTCGAGACCTCAGGGCACCCGGTGCCCGAGATTCCCGACGTGCATAAATACGACAACCCCAACTATTCCACTTAAAGATAAACACAAAACTGTTATGAGGAAGGAATATTCTCTATAGCAGGCCTACCATTCTAAGAAAATAACAAAAAGAGCAGGGGAAAACACAACCAAGAACGTGGGGGAAAGCGGCATATAGGATGTTCTCTAATATGCCACTACTTAAGCCTATAAATATGGGTATCGATTCATCTTCCAGGTATGGGATATCAAAAACCCTAATTGAGAGAACTCTACTTCTACATCCCCCATGGTATCTGACTTAATTGTCGGAGAGCTAGAGGCCAGCACTCTACTGGCGCCTAGCTTCCTAACCCTCTCTTGCTTCGTGTGTGCAGTGTCCACTCTACCAGGGACCTGGAACGACCATGGGACCATCTGACTAGCATAGAGGATTCCGCCAAACCAATATGCTATCAATACTTATCATAATCTTATGCAGCAAAATCTTAAAGCGTCCATTCACACATTGTGCAATTGAATTTAAAATGTTCTAAACTCTACATCACATAATAACGGAAGACGCTAAAGCTGAACATAATTAATTCATTAGTCACTACAGTTATTTCAATCTACTACATTCCAATCAAATAGCCTCTAAAGGAAAAGTGGTCTTTGTTAAACAAAATGGATAGCTAGCAAATCATGTCCATCACAAAATTAAAATTATATAATAGGCCACACTATATCGCACCTCAAGTAACATCTACGACACCTAGTTTCATAATAAATCTGGAAAAAATGTAAAGGCATGAGTGTTCATGCTACTGGCAATCCCATAGATAAAATGCTTAGGATTTGTAAGTAGAGTCATTAGATGTAAATGCACGTGTCTAAGTTCGAAGAAGACCATGGAGATCAAGGTAAGGCACAAAGGACAAAGCTTCACCAAGGTTCAAGGTAGCCCTGTCAAGAAAGGTTAAAAAGGAAAGTACTCTAACTTAAACACCTTGAGACCTATAACCATGCCTAGGATAGGTTTAGAAGGTCCAAAATCCCTTAACCATAGTTGCCTCATGATGGTCCAAAGTAGTAATCAAACAGAGTAAGAATCAATAATTTTACTGCTATGATTGCTAGCATGATCAATCATAGGATCAATCCAAGGCAGAATTCCGCTAGTTTTCAAATTTGATTCATTTATTTCTTTGTGCTCGAATCTTACCATTATGACGGAATTCTTTAGAAGGATCTCAAGGCAAATGATTTCCCTGACCATTAGGCTATAAAATTCAATGATTGTCACTCATTAGGACAACCTAAAAAACCTAAAGAAATAGAAAGAATAGAGTAGCCTCCACTCTTCTTTGCTATTGCCCCTTTGTGCATATTGGCATACCAATGACCAATGCTTGAAAAGCCTTCAAAGAAAGGGAGTGTGAGCATACTAAAGCTCACTTTGAGCTGCCATAACTCGTGAGGCTACGTTTCCTTGTCCATAAACCGACTCTAAAGCTTTGAGAGCTAGAGCTTAAGGTATACATTCCTTGCTCTCTCTAGAGTCATGCTAATCTTGGAAGATACATCTTTATATGCATTTGGTTCATTGTCTAAGCACAATAGAGCTTGTTTTTACAGTCTTATAGATTTTGCTTGTACTCTTGGGAGTTAGCACATCGTGTAACTCTAGCAGCTCATTGTGTGTTCACAGTGTTCGATTTTATCATATATACTTGTTTCAGCATACTTTGAGCTCATTTACAATATATTTACCTAAGCTAGAGGCTACACATTCTAGAGATAGTTTCTCTAAGATTTGAGTATTAGAATTAGCCATTAAGCAACTTTCTAAAGCTCACTATTTTTACATCGTATACACTTCACTTATATATTCATGTTGGAGTTAATGATCTAAGCTTATCTTCTATATTAGCTTACTGTAGAGGCCTTCATACAGTAGAGATGAACTACTATGTTTTGCTCGCTTGGTATATACATGCCTATTTTAGAAGAATTTCTAGCTTCTTTAGAACCTTGATGGTTGAGCTATATATCTATACACTCAGTCAATTATCTAGTGATTGCATTGGTCAGAGATATCCACAGTTGTGTTTATCTTGCCGGAGACACCCAAGGTTTGTGAGTCCTTATCGGAGACACCAAGGATGAAACGAGTGTGTGCCGGAGACACCACACATGTATGCTTATTGGAGACATCAAGCACAAGACATTGTGTTGGTTTCATTGATTTTCCCTTGTAATATTCATTGACTATTAATAAAATCAACAGGCTTTGTGATGAGTTTTTGGAAAGTGGATGTAGGCCCTGGAGTGGCTGAATCACTATAAATCTTGTATTCTTTGTGCGTGTGGTTGTGTTATTGTCTCCCATTTATTTTCAACATATAGATGATCTATTATCACTCATTTCAGCACTTAAAACTTCTCATACGAACAAGAAAAGACACACCCTTAATAAATTGAACACCAACTAGACAACATAAGTCACTAAGTAACCAGCCTAGACAACTACTTCCTAAAAGAGGTGATTAATTGGGGTAGAAACTTACACTATTTCCCTAGGAATTTCAAAAACATTATGGATGGGTGAGTATGGCTCGTAAATAGGCATACAAAACATAATTGGAATGGATAGGCTAAGCACAAGCTTTTTTATTACAAAATAACTAACATGCTCTCATCTATAGTACAAAATTAGATTTTTGGCATTCGGACATGCACATTTGTGTCCATCATCTCATATTTACAACAAAGCATATATATTTCACTTTTATAGCACATAATGTGAAAACTATTTAGTAGCGAACATGTATTATTCTTTCAATGCCAAACATTCATTATTTGTCTCATGAAAAAACATATACATTCTATTCCTTGACAAGCATTTGTTATCAATTTCATGACAAAACATATAATTCTTTCTCTATAAGTGTTAGCACCCAAATTTTGACTCGGGTCAATTAATGAAATCAGATGAGTTCATTACAACATGAGATAAGGCTAGGTTCTAGACACCCCTAAATTTCAGATAGTCAGGCATTCTCAATGGATACTCTGGTCGTAAAGTGCAATAACGATGTCCAAACTCTGTCCAAAGATTAGACGGGTTGAACCTTAATTTCTCTAAAAAGGCACCCTAGGACTCTAAGGGTCCATGTTTTAATCTATCAGCCCCATTTCATTCTAAATTTGCCAACATTTATAAGCCTTCCCACACTAAAGCATCAAAAGGTTGGAAAATTACCATTTTACCCCTACACCTTTAAACATCTCAACTATAGTCTATTGGACTTGTTAACATTTTATCCCTACACCTTTAAAAGTCTCAACTATAGTTTATTGGACTTGTTTTTTACAGGACTCCTTAGCCTTCATAATCCCTCCTACAGTGAATCCCTTTCGAATTTGCCAACCTTTATAAGTCTTCCCACATTGAAGCATCAAAAGGATGGCAAATTATAATTTTACCCCCACAACTTTAAAAATTTCAACTTCAATTTATTAGACCCATTTTCCTTAGAACTCCCCAACCTTCATAAGCCTTCTCACATTGAAGCATTGAAGGTTGGGAAAATTATCATTTTACCCTTATATCTTCAAAATTCATCATTTCTCTCAAAATTAGACCCTCAATAAACCTTAGACATTACCCTCATCACCCAAATGGCTCCAAGTCAAGTCTTGTACCCTCCTGTCCTAATCATCTATAAAGTTGTCTAAGGAACCAAAATATCCAGAGAACTAAAAACCCCAAAATCTTAATATTTCTCCAAACCTTAAAAGACAGTTTTAGCTATATTTGACCAACTGCAGGTCTTTGAAAGGCCTCTAAATAGCCAAATTTAAACCAGTCAGAGGCTAATTCTAGGCTTTTGTTGAGACTTCAAGGCTAGCCTTCAAGCTCAAATATTTCCAAGACCATTCTGCATCAATTTCACTAATCTCCCTAAAACAAGCCTAATAATTTTGTAGCAAGTGATGGACCCTCAATAGACCCCCAAAAATTCATCACAAATAAAAAACTCAGCTAATCAATGGCCCCATCTTGGCAAGCCCAAGACCTTCCAAGGAAAGCCATATCAGGACCTTCAAGAGACCCAATAGGCCCTGATCATCACATTCTCTCTCAAATCATAGCAGAACCACTTCTACCAACATTGGACACTCGATGAACCTCCAAAAACTCTCTAGAAACCCGAATTCCTCAAGGTCAAGCTTGTTTTTTCATATCTTTTGAGATTTTCAATAAAATCCCTAATAAAAAACTTAATCCACAAATTCAACATAGCCCAATTGTTCAGTTCTTCACAAATCCATGCCGTATTTTTTTTGCCAAGTGACCTTCCTTTGGAATCCTCCCAGGAATTCACTAGGAATCAAATTGTCAGCCTGTCAGGTCCTATAAACTCGTAGTTCTAAGACCTAAGAATTTAATGACCCCCAATATTTACACCTACGGCTTAGTAAAATCCATCTCAATTCCACTAGAGATTGGGTCTAGGATAAATTAGGGTTTTAGATAGAGATTTTGACTTGGGTATCGATTTTGTGAACAATTAAAGCCTATGTCTTACAAAAATTAAAGGTCATCCTTCATATCAAAGTTTTAAAAATCAAATTTACCATTTTTTTCCTTCTTGTACAGGTACGAGTCATCTCAGAGCCATTCAAAGTCAGTTTTGACCTACCTACCCCACTCTGAATCCAATTCCAATAGTTGCGTTGCTACTAGAGCATTTGGGAGATGTAGAAAAATCACAAACTTCGAAACATTTAGAGCTACAAAACCTAGAAAGCACACCCAGGTAGTGAAGGGGTGAAATCCAAAAAGTTGTTGATATTTTTGAGAAAAAATAATCATTGCTTTTATCAAAAAGCCTTATTTTCCCTAAAAGACCCTTAAAAGTAGTTTCTAAGCCCCTCATTAGGAATATTTGAAATAAGTGGCTGAGACCTTAAGGCCCACAACCTTAGCCCATACTCCCTTACCCACCTCCTCACCTCCACCATCTGTTTCTTTACCCTTCCCCTCCACCACCCATTCTTTAACCCTTGGCCCCACAACCATTTCTACCTCCTTCCTTACACCACTCGTCCCCACTTCCTCACCACAACCACTCTATCAGCACCCAAATTTTGACTCGGGTCATGTGATAGCATAAGGATAGCATAACAACATTTAGGCATCAAGACTCTAAGCACCCTTGGTTGAGGAAGAACAAACCTGGACTTTAGGAGGTTAGGCATTCCTAAAGAGGTCTACCCTGGATGCTCCAGTCACAAATAAACCAGTCAAAGTACCCTATTATAGCCTAAAATGCACCATTTCAGGACAAAGCCTAATTTCTCATAAAAGCATCAACAGGACTTTGTGGGTCAGCATTTAAGAACCCCATCCATGTTAGTAGCAAGTTTTCCACCTCCTGTAAGCCTTTCTCCAACAAAGCATCGTAGATGGAAAAATTACCATTTTGCCCTTTTTCCTTCAAAGGCCTAGAACTTACTATTTGTCATCCAGATCACTAAATTTCTTTCATCTACATAAGCCTTCCCATCATGAAGCATCACAGGTGAAAAATTCTCATTTTCACTTTTTTCAACCCATAGGGAAAAAATTACCATTTTACCCTTTTCACCTCAGAGCATTTTCCTCCAGACCCTCAGAGGATCTCCTAAGCTTTTTTCGTTGTCCAAATGATGTAATTTCAAATCCTATTCATCCCTGAGTCTCCCTGCTCTAGGGAACACATCATAGATTAGACATTGTTCGAGAACGACAATTGCCAATTTCTCAACTCATGATAACCCTGACCAAGAAATGACCCTACAAGAGCTCTCAGAGATTCATCCAACCTCCAAATCCAGAAAGGCCGATTGCAGTGCCTCGGCCCTAGCCTTAGCTTCAAATCTTTAGGTTTGAGAAGGGAACTTCGAAATCTCGAGCCCTTGTGAAATCTCAAATCTTCCCAAAGGGGTCAAAAAGCTATTTTGTTACATTTTGCTCATATAGAGCCAGAATGCTCTCCAGATCTCCAAATCAAGATTAGTCGGTGTTCATCTCTCTAGAATCATGAGACCTTCAAAAATTTGTCTAAGGAGTAGGAACTTTTGTGAAACTTACCTGTTCAGAATCCCTAAAAAACTCTAAAAAGAGCTACAAATCAAGTTTAAAAATCAGGTGCTTAACCGACTCTCGGGAGTTCATCTAAATTTAGAAATTTAGTTTGTCAGTGGCTACCCCATGGTAAATTTAGAGCCTTCAAACTATCAAACTTGCACTAGATTACAGAAACCCTATAGCCCAAGCCAAGGAAAATCACTTTTCGTCTATATTTAGCACACAAAATGCCCTTAAAAATTCTCCCGAACTTGGAATGCAGCATGGTCAGGCCCATTTTCTCACTTTCACCC
>JAOXJP010072307.1:0-15256 GCA_025762735.1 Platanus orientalis
CCGATATATGTCTTATTTTGGCCTGACCGATATTTCCACCGATACCGACATTTTGAACCTTGCTAATAGAGCATAGTGAATCAATTCCTTTATCTCAAAGTCAAGTTCGGCTCTTAGCCGAACCCCCTCTTGATCCCCACTTCACATGGGTCCCGCTTCACCCAGATTGATTGACTCACACAAGCCGCCTATCCTGAGTGTGCCCCTGCTTCACATTGGCTGCCCCACTCAAGTCTAGTGTGAAATGCTTGTGCATTAGTTATATTGTTTTTATTATGTTTTTGGGTCTATCTTACATCGGCAGCTTGTGTTTAAATTTGGTAGTTTTATGGTTATTTGGGTATTTGAATCTAAATTTCATAGTTTAAGTCATATTATGTTTATGGAAAAGCTCCAAAGCTTGGAAGACTCTGTATATAGTCTTTTAACTCGTCGCATTCATAGTTTAATAAAGATTTACTACTGTTTTTGTTGTTGCTTTGGTATTCTACTTCAAATTCCTTGAAGGCATGATGCTTTTGTTGTTGGGATGGTAGCAACTTTATTAAGGAAAAAACAAGAGGAAAATAAGATTCACTAGGAAGGAGAAAGAAACCAAGAAAAGGAAAACAAATAAAAATAACACCTTACAAAACTAGATGGGGTTGGAGACCTTGATGAGTGGTATTTTTTAAAAGTTTGTGGTTCTTCTTGCAACTCGGAGTTAGAAGATTTTTGCAGGGAGTTAGATGATGTCAAGACTAGATGGGGCAAGCTTTGGTGCATAGGTGGTGATCTTAATGCTACTGGAGTCATTCAAGAGAAGAGAGACATAATTAGAGGATCCAAAAGAATGTTTAAGGTTGGATATTTGGTTGCCATATGGAGACTCATTGATATCCCTTTAATTGAAGTAAACTTCACATGGTCAAGCCTTCAAGATAGTCACTCCATGAGCAGGTTAGATAAATTCCTTTTCTATTTTATGTGGGAAGACTTTATTTCCGAGAATGGTCCTGAGGGCCTTGCCCATGTTGACTTCTGAATTCTGATCATTCCCCTATTGTGCTGAAGTTTTACTTTTCTTTTCAGATTGAGGATATGTGGCTTTAGGCCCCATATTGTTTTGATGTAGTCCAACAAGTGTGGAAGGGGACTATTGGCAATGGCCCTTTAAGCCGTGTTTTGTGCCTAAAATTGAAGGCCTTGAAATTTGGGCGGAAGGATTGGCATAAGGAGTTTTTTTGGTGGTTCAAAGCCAAGAAATAGGAGTATTTAGAGAAATTTAAATGGTTGGACTCCAAGAAGGAAGAACATGATTTGTTGGAAGAGGATAAAAGGCTTAGATTTGATTTGAAGAAATATTTTTAGGTGTTGGGCTTGCAAGAGGAAATCTATTGGAAATGAAGATCTAGGATCAGATGGGAGGGGGATAGAATGATGCGGACAACATTATGCGACTTATGCATGTGCCACCACATAAGAGAGCAAGGTTCACGTCTTGTGTTATGTATGGGTTGTTTTAATTATTTAAGAGGTGGGTTATTTTTGTAATAAAGCCAATAGTGCCATGTTTAGTTTAGTTTTTTTTTTGGGTTTTAGTTGTAATCTCGTTTTTTGCTTTGGACCCCATTTTTATATGGCTAATACTTTATTTTTTGGCTTGATTTTGGTGTTATTGGATAGGTTCTTCATTTACCTTTCTAATGAGACCAAAATTATGCAAATCCGAGGTGATTTGGGAAAGTTGTGACCAAATTACAAAGGGGTGGTCACTAAAAACGGAATAGTGTTTTTTAGAAAGTCTTAAGTTTGAATTTTTAGAAAAATAAGTTTTTAAAAAGTTTTATGTTTTTAGAAAACTTGGCTAGCAAGTTTAGGATTTTAAGAAGTTTCTAATTTTAACAAGTTTCTTATTGTTTAAGTTTGTAAGCCTATTTAAAGGCAACCCCTCCCCCATAATTTGATAGTGAAGAATAAACAAATTTTGAAGATTTTGGTGTTCCCAAGGTGTGGCTGTAGCCATGTTCTCCTTCTCCAAGGGTTGATACCACTCATGGCTTGCCTCTCTTTTCTTCTTCCATAGGTGTAGCCACAAGCTCCCTCTCTCCTTCAAGATATATCTCTATTATTTTCCTTTCTCTCTTAGTTTCTTCTTAACTTTCTCTTTCTTTCTATACTACTATCTTCTCATTCTTTCTGTCATTATTCTTTTTTTTCTTCTTCTTCTTCCTCCTCTTGAAACCTCTATTAAAACATTTTCACTTTTTTTTGAAATTCTTTGATTTGACCCATCAAATCTTATCAAAATTTCATGAAATTTTAACCATAGAACCCTAAAACACGTTAGAAATGGCCATAAAAATTTCAGAATTTTCTGATGCATCAGAGGGGCATTTTGGCATTTTTTAATTTTCTATCCAAAATTACAAAAATACCCTTTTTGGGTCTTTTCTTCTATTTTTGTCATCTTTTTCTATTCTAAATCCTTCTAATATTCTTTTTGTGAGTTTACTTTCTGATTCTTAAATTTTGTGGTTACTTGTTTGTTTCTAAACTCTATTCTTGATTTTTTTTGCTTCTACATCCTTTATTTAAATTATTTAAGGCTTTGGAAAATTATTCTACATCAATTTTTGGTATTTTCCCCTTTGTACTGCATCAAAGGTCTTTGCCAAAAGCCAAGTAAAAGAATTATAGATTTTGGAAAGAGCTTCCAACCCATCTACTGGCTTCAATCAAATACTTGAGTGAAAACTTATGGCCTATTGAGATTGATGGCCTCATTCTTTATCTAGAACTGAAGATCTAGTACCTCACTTTTCTAGCGTCCAATCATCTCAACTTTGGTTACTTCTTAAGTTTTAACTATCTCACGTAACTTGGAAGGCTTACTACTTTGACCTGCATAAAATATTCATTACTCCAAGCTGAGGCACCATGCTATCACAAGGTTTAGACGGTATAATATCTTTTTTTTTCTTTTTTGTCACAAGAGCAATTAGATAACAGGAATTTAAGAATATAAAGCAATTGATCCAATCCAGTGTTAGGAGAGGACCACATGCTATGACATGAGAACAAGATAGAAAGAGAGTAGAGCTAGTAAAGAGTTGCCCCTGTACAAATGATCCCTGACCCCACTCTTTGCTTGATGGTCCGGCTGATCTAGGCGTCCACCGGAAGGAGATGTTCAACCTAGACCCAAATCTTCTAGCCTTGCTAAAATAATATAATAATCTCCAAAGGCATAAAGCCTATGATTTAAGCCACCAAAGTTTAGGCCTGGGTCCTTTTCCATCACGGAAAGAGCCAAGGGGAGACCGCACACTATCACCTTCGATGGTGACCTGTGCGAAAAGGTTGTGGGGTTTTTAAATAGGGCTAAAATTGCGAGACATGATGTTGCTTTCAGGGATACCTTGCACTCTAAAGGAACCACTATATTCCTCACCAGGGGTTCAAACTTGTGGGGATGGTTCATTAAAGTCATTGAATGGATAAAGGATAAGAAAAATCAGTTTAACATCATTCCGACATATTCGGATTTCTTTGGCTAGGGAAATATTGCTTATATACTGTAGTCGATGATGGTGGCGAAGAAGAGGTTGTTCCCTGTTCCCTCTGAATTCGTGATGGATGATATTCCGGCAACCCAGGCGCGGAAGCATCCACGAAAGATCACTGGAGGGGGGGAGCCTATTGGCGGGCAATTTCTATGTGAAGTATGGGGTGCTCCAGTTGACTGGGACAAGATTAGAGTAAAGTTGGCAACAGAGTGGAGGTGTCAAAGGAGTGATGTGGGTTTGTCGCCGGTGGGGAAACTAGATAACAAAGCCATCTGCTCTACATTGAAGGGTGTGGATGTGGAAAAGGTCCTGCACAATGGACCAATTGATTACAAAGATGGCGTCATTATCCTTCGTAGGAGGGTAATCGAGTCAAAATCTTTTCTTGATGCTCTTCTAAAAGGGGATCGATGGGTTAAGCTCTGGGGCCTCCCTAGGGTGATGTGGGAGAAGGATTGTTTTAGGGAGATTGGGGAGAGATGCGGAGGGGTGGTTGTCGCTGAGGATCTAAGCCATCCGGAAAGATCTTTACCGGGGCCCTGTGTCAAGATGGCTGGTTGTGACCTTCAAACGATGCCCAGGGTCCTATCGATGCGCTTGAGGGGAGTGGAGGTTCTCTTGGCCATTGAGGTTGAGATCTTTGATCGATGTATAGATCCGGCAGGGAGGATGGCAAGCTTCTGAACCTAGCTCGAAGGGAGGGGGCGACGGAATCCCAACCGTGCCCCTGGGATTGTGCTGTGGGAAATTCAAAATTTGAAGTTCAAATTGGGTGGGCCGTCGTGTGCCAAGCCCAGTTGCGCTAAGGCCATTACTAATAAGCCCAATGGGGATGGGCCTAGTCAAATGTGGGTCCGAAAACCGAACCAAGACTTTAAACTGCAAGGGGTTTGCCATTCCGGTTCAGCCTTGGAATCGAGCCCGAACCCCCTAATTTAAGGATCAGAAATCAATTTGTTACAATTATGCCGGAGATGGTGAAAGACTCAGACGGGGAGCTAATGGCAGGTGAGGAGGTTTGGGCTTTGAAAGAGGGGAAGATGATGAGAGGTGGGAGTGTAAGTCTAGTTCCAGAGACGTCTTCCTACAAATCAATAGGGCTATGCAAGGGGGAGGGTTTTCAAGCGGTGCCTGATCGTGGGGTTCTAGGAAGGAAACCTTAGTCTTCGGCTTCTTATGGGGATGGCAAAAGGAATGGAGATCTCGCGCTTGGTAATGGACATGAGGATGGACCTGTGTCCCCTGTGCTTGGTAAGGCCTCGACGCCGCCGCGTATGCTTGCTAACGCTAAGGCTTCAATGGCTACTCCTGCTCGTGGGACAGAGGACGATGGCTTCGCGGATGATGACAGGACTCCTGGTGAAAGGGAGGTAGTTTTCTCGACTCCCAGTAGCATGCAGGGGTTGGGATTGGTTAAGGGGGGAAGAGGCAGGCGGACACAAATTCGGATGATGAATATGTGTCTCAGGATGAGGAGGCTGGGAGTGGACAGCAGGAGGGGGCTGTTGAGATATTCCATGATGGTTTTAGAAGAAGAGTACGCTGACACTTCGGGTAATGAGTTTGCTATGGAAGGGCAAATGGAGAATTGCTGTAACTCGGAGGAGAGGACCTTGTTGGGCCAAACTTCTTGTTCCTCTGTTCATCCAAGTAATCCGAACATTGATAGCCCTTATCTTTCTAACCCTATTCCTGTTCCTTCCTCTTCCCTTGCAAGTCCTCCCATCGATCAACCTGCTACTTCTACAAGGGTGATGGAATGCCTTCTGAATAGGGGTCTTTGTCACGATGCTGCTGTTATCCTCGAGGAGGTGGATTGTGGTGAGGAGGATGTGGATGTTTTTATGGGGAAAATGGGTCTGATTGTCAGTGATGGGGAGGGGAATACAGTCAAATTATCCAAATTTCTCAAGATGTCGGAGAATAAGGACAAGTCCAGTAATATGAACCGTGGACAAAGGGAGTTGAAAAAACTAGAATGGGACATAAGGGATGTATCCGTTGATGAGACGAAGAGGAATGGTAAATTGGGTTCTAGCAAGGTTTCAAGATGATCGTCCTATCCTGGAATGTGCGCGGACTGGGGGTGTGGAGAAAAGAAGATTGGTGAAGCAGGTTATTGGGAGTTGTAACCCGGATGTGTTGGTTATTCAAGAGACAAAAAAAGAGGAGCTGTCTAATCGCCTTGTTAAGTGGATTTTGGGGCCTAAGTTATCTTATTGGTGTGTGGTTCCTACGGTGGGCACTGCGGGAGGCATTTTATGTGCCCAGAAGCCCTCTAGTGTTTGTCATTCCGATGAATGGATTGGAAGTTACTCGATCTCCTTGACTTTTAAGGAGCTCGTGTCTGGTCATGTGTGGCTTTTTACAGGGGTGTATGGTCCTTCTAACAACAGAAATGAGTTTTGGCATGAGCTTAATGAGATAAGAGAGAGGTGGTTGGGGCCATGGGTGGTGAGGGGTGACTTTAATGTTATTCGGTTTGCTAACGAAAAGAGACCCAGGGGTAGGATCACCCGAAGTATGCGAGATTTTGAGGAGTTTGTTAGAAGGGGGAATCTTCAAGATGTCCCTTTGGGCAATGCGAAGTATACTTGGACCAACGGTCAAGATATTCCTATTTTATGCCGTTTGGACTAGTTCCTGGTCTCGGGTGATTGGGAAGATCTTTACCCGCTTTACGTCCAAGAGGTGAGATCCAAACTCACTTCGGACCATTGGCCGGTGGTGTTGCAAACTGGGGTCCGTAACTATGGCCCTAAGCCTTTTAGATTCGAGAATATGTGGACAACCCACCCTGATTTCAAGGATTTGATTAACTTGTGGTGGAATGAGTGTGTGGTGGGGGGCTGGGGTGGCTATCGTTTTATGCAAAAGCTGGCCTTTGTGAAAGGAAAGCTTCAGGATTGGAACATATAAACTTTTGGCAACCTAAGGGCAACTAAAGAAACTTTGTGTAGGGAGCTATCTGATATTGACAAAATGATGGAGGAGGATGGTGGAAAATCGGTTGAGCTGGGAGTTAGAAGAAGGGACATTTTATGCTCTATTGAGAGAAACATCAAAGTAGAAGAAATTTTTTGACATCAAAAGGCTGAATGCAAGTGGATCAAGGAAGGGGACGCGAATACCAGTTTTTTCCATAAAATGGCCAATGGAAGGAAGAGAAAAAATCAGATTACTCGCCTTACGGGTGAAGGGGAGGAAATATTGAATTTTGACGATATATCCAAAGAAACTACCTCTTTTTATGAGAATTTGTACAAAAAAGAAAGGGGGGGAGAGACCTTTTATTGACAATCTTTTCGAAAGTGGCGTTCAAAGGAATCTTGTAGATGATCTTGAAAGGCCCTTCATGAAAGAGGAAGTTGAGGCCGCTATTCCTGAAATGGATGGGACCAAGGCGCCTGGTCCGGAAGGGTTCACCTTGCACTTCTACCAAGTTTGTTAGGATATCATCAAAGAAGATCTTTTGATGGTGTTCCTAGAATTCTTTGAAAGGGGGATCCTGAGTACAGGTATGAAATCCACCTTTATTGTTTTGATTCCCAAGATCAAGGGGGCGAGTAACATAGGAGAGTATCGTCCTATTAGCTTGGTGACTAGCCTCTACAAAATTATCTCCAAGGTTTTGGCTCGTAGACTGAGTTTGGTTATGGGAGAGGTGGTTTCTTCGACTCAGAGCGCATTTATTTAGGGAAGACAAATTCTAGATAGTATTCTGATTGTTACCGAATGTGTGGATTCGATGAAGAGAAGATGAAACAAAGGGGTGGTGTGCAAGGTGGACATGGAGAAGGCGTATGATAGGGTGGATTGGGACTTCTTGTTTTGGGTTATTCGGAAAAAAAGGTTTCGGTGATAGATGGATTAGTTGGATGAAGGGTTGCGTTATGGAGCCGTTCTTCTCAATTATGATCAATGGTACTTCTAAAGGGTTCTTTAAAGCAACTAGGGGCCTTCGTCAAGGAGACCCTCTCTCTCCCCTCCTCTTTTCTCTGGTGGCGGATGGTCTCAGTGCCATCTTAAGAAGAGCGGAAGAGGCCAGGCTTGTGGAAGGTTTTGTTATTGGTGATGACAGGATTATGGTGTCCCACTTTCAGTTTGCAGATGATACAATTTTGTTTCTAAAGGCGGATATGGAAAACATCAAAAGAGTAGAGCTTTGTATGAAAATCTTCCATACAATTTCTGGCTTGAAGGTGAACCTATTCAAAACAAGCGTGATGGGTATTAATGTAGAGGAGAGCTGTCTTGCAAATTATGCTATTGTCTTGGGTTGCAAATTACAGAAGCTACGAACAAAGTAAGACAAGAGGCACCGCTCCTCACCACTGACATGAAATCACATATGAATAATTGACCCACAAATCACAATACAAGGACTCTCTGCATACCACTATTGGTGAGAGAACCAGCAAGTGAATTGGCCTACTTAAAACTGATGGAACGAAATGTTCGATTTGTAAGCCAAGATCCTCACCTATCTCAAAAAGTGAGAATATCACCACTACCGGCCAAAGCAAACTAGTAACCAATAATCATAGAAGATTTGCCTTCATAAGTAATCTGTGAAAGCTCAACTCCTCAGCCATTCTCAACACTGGAGCAAAGTCATAGCTTTGGTCTAATGGAATCTAATACTCCAATTGGACCTGGGAAATATAAAGAACAGAGCCAGAGCATTCTATAAACTGCACATGCTTGCTCTCTAGTTTTTATAATATATCTAGCTTTAATATCAAAACTCTAATATATATCATTTTTCTGTTTTTATACAACGAGCTTCCCGCTGAAGAAGTTGCAAATGGTATCTCAGATGAAGGCATAATGTTCATTCACTAAAAACTGATAAAAAAAAATAAAAAAAAACAATGCTATACTTCTATCTACTACTGCCTACCTATTTCCGTTTCATGTTCTATAAAGGATATTAAATATCATAGTTTATCGGTTTATCCTACAAAAGTTACACCACTACCTTCTATACTCCATGTTAGGTTTGAGACCAGAGATGTCCCATCCAACTTGTTAACTTTCAAAACCTCTGGAAAATACACTAACAAAATTACGCCACTACCTTCTATATTCCATATTAATTTGGAAAGCAGAGATATTACATCCCAGCTTGACAGCTTGTTTTCACCTTCGGAACCTATCCATACTTGTAGCCTTCATTTCTCTAACAACAACCTAGCATTCAGGTTCAAATGTTGTTAATGTTAATTATATCCTGGAAAGTCATCTCACTGAACCACATTTAAATTGGTCGCTTTTGGTTTCATTCAAAAGTATTTGAGTTGGCAAGATTCACATGTTCTTATGACTAGTTCAAATTGCCAAGTCATGTTAAAACTTGAAAAATATTGGCTATGATACCACTTCTTTTTAATCCCCAACACATTCTTTTGACTTTCAACTCTATAGGGTGAAAATAAAAGAACAGCTGAATGACAAGTGGACAGACTAAAAGTTGTCCACTTAAACTTGGCCACATAACTGTGACACCAAACCTCACAAACTAAACTAACTACACCTGTTTCAAGACATAAATTACCATCTCTGGCCTGTGCATGTGATAATCATTTCCATCACAATCAATCTTAAAAGCAACCTAAATCGTTATTTGCATCCAATTTCTGTCGTAAGTAAGCTGGGATTTTGGGATCAAACCCATGATCTCAAGGTTGCAATTACAAAAGCGTTGTTCCTAAACCCTAAACAAAGCCTATAAGTGTACTTAACCCCAAGCAAGACAACAAAGAAGGAAAAAAAAATGTTCACTAGGCACGAGTGATTGACATAACTAATGAATTGCCATGTCCTCCAAGGAGCTTCAACCAAAATTTTGACATATAGAATCGCTAATTCTGAGTTTATCCCTAATTTCTCCTTTCTAGACTCTTTAGCAATAAAATGATAATTTCTGCACTTCATCTAAAGACCCTTTGGCACACAAACCTTTATTATCCATGATGCTCTCAGAAAATCATTTTCTTAGAGTTCAAATTAAATGAAAATATTGTTGGAGATTATATATGTAGTAGCTCTAGTGTATGAAGCATGATTGTAATTTTTTCAGCATTTGTATTTCTCTTGTATGGTGTATAGTATACCTCATATATGATCTACTACAAGTATAAGGAATATATTGAATCATGTGTAGAGAGTGATATACACTACTCTAAAATTTCCCCAATCGCCTTCTTCTTATTGAAACCCTAAATTAACCTGAACCTTCAATTCAACTTGGTATCAAAGCTCATCGAATCAAATTTCTCACCCAAGTAAGAACAACAGAGGCTAGAGAGCATACGGACATCAACAGGTCGTACGACCAGTAAGGTCCTTCATGTAAGGTAACTTCACCTCCTGGTTCGTGTTGATTTTAAGAGTATTGTGGTTGAAGATTCAAAACCATTTGATGAAGATTTTGATTTTTTATGAAATTTATTTTAAAAATTGGTAGAAAACTCATATTTGGGAAAACTCTTAAATTTGCTTGATTGGGTGTTTTTTTACTCAAAAAAGTGGTAGATCTTAGTCCATTTTATTGTTATGGAGGCATAGACACAGGTTGTAAGAGAAATGATTTGAGTATTGAAGCTTTGATGATCTTTCCTTCACTTCAATGTTACTGCCGCACACAGTAACTCGACTTGTTTTTTCCTTTTTTGGTGCTTTGAATGTCTTGATATGAACATGTAAGCATGTTGTGGAGTTCGTAAGATTATTTTATGATGTTTTAACTTTGGTTCGTCATGGCTGCTACAGTGTTTTTTCTAAGATGTTGAAGCTGTATGTTGCGTGAATACACACCCGTGAGTGAAAGTTGAGGGTTGTGGAACCCTAGTTGATTGAAACTATGATGTCACAGCTCTTCAAGTGATACAAGAGTTATTTGACCAGTTTTGGCTATTTTGTGGGCATACTTCATAGATCATAACTATTGGTATATTAACATTGTGATTGGAGCTTTCCTTAGAAAAGGATTTGCAATCGTTGATTGATTCTTGAGGTTACTTTGTGTTGCATCTCGATGGCAGTTTGAGTTTGTCAAACCTAGCTGGTCAGAAGCTAGGGCTGTGTAGCCCTGTAGTGATCAAGGCTGTACTGTGATTGAGGGCTTGCCTTATGGTACTACTGTTTCTCTCTGTAGTTGTGTGAAATTGTTGAGTACAGTACACTTAACATGGATATGAGACAGCACTCTAGTATAAAGCCTTTCTAATGCAGTACAAAGGGAAGATACCAAAAATTGATGTTGAATAAATTCCCAAAGCCTAAAATAATTTTTAAAATAAAGGATGCAGAAGCAAAATAAATCAAAAATTGAAATTAGCATTTCAAGTAACCCCGAAATAAGAGAAAATAGATAATAGAATCACATAAATAGAGTTTAGAAGAATATAGAATGAAAAGAAGGAAAAAGACCCAAAAGGGTATTTTTGTAATTTTCAAAAATACCCCTCTGATGCGTCAGAAAATTATGAAAATTTTATGGTCGTTTTGTGACATGTTATAGGGTTCTACAATTAAAATTTCATGAAATTCCGACAAGATTTGATGGGTCAAATAATTTTTTTTTAGAAAAAGTAAAGGTGCTTTAATGGAGATTTCAAGAGAAGAAGAAGAAGAAAAAAAAATATGACAGAAAAAATGAGAGGAGAGTAGTATGGAAAGAAAGATAAAACTTTTTAAAAATATATTTTCCTAAAAATTCAAACTTAAAGACTTCCAAAAACACTATTCCCGTTTTAGTGATCACCCCTTAGTAATTTGGTCATAACTTTCCCAAGTCACCTCGGATTTGCGCAATCTTGGTCTCATTAGAAAAGTAATTGAATAATCTATCTAAATACACCAAAATCAAGCCAAAAAGTCCAGTTTTGGCCATTGAAAAATTGGGTTCAAAGTGAAAAACGGGGTAACAACTAAAAACCCAAAAAAAAGTAAACTAACCATGGCACTATTGAGTTTATTACAAAATTAACCCCCCTAAATAATTCTAATCAACCCCACATAACATGTACATTTAAACCGTGCCCTCTTATGTAGGGGTACCTACAAAAGTCTTGTTTGATTGTCTGCATCCGTTTTCTAATGAATATTTGAATAAAATTTTGAAACAAAATTGTTCTCCTCTACTACAAACGCCTGAAGGTGTTTTTCTTCAAGTTTATCTAACTTGAAACTTGAGTTGGCGATTTCTCAAGTGAAAGATTGGTGATTTTCTTTCAAAGTATTTATCCATCTTTATTTTTATCAACTTTTCTTCATTTTCTTCTTCTTATTATTACTTTTGTTTGGTTTTTTTTTTTTTTCAGAACTTGTTATCCCAGAGTCCAAAACTCACCTCCATAAGCCTTCTACCATCTCCATAATCATCTTCTTCACTCCGTAAGCCCCCCTACATCAACCGACCACTCCTAGCATCATTCCCTTGCTTCCTTTTTATCACCAACATCCACCCATCCCTTCTATACCATTCAGTCACTCCAAGAACCCAGAAAATCATCTGAATTTTTTTCATAAGAAAACCTTATAACTGCTGTCTAGATTTTCCAGCAACCCCAACCCTTTTATACTTTTGTACTCCCTATAAGAAAACCATTTCCTATACCCTGTGGTTGGACTGAAGTGTTTTCATATTGAAAACATAAAACCCTTTCATGTTCATACCTGTAGTCATGCTCCCTAGTTGGATTTTGATTTCTTTTAAAGAATAGCAAAAAAACCCACACTCGGATGAACATACCTCATCTATTTGACACATAAACGTCACTTGGGAGTACTTTCTTTGCTGAGAATTGGAAGAAATCACCCTCCAACAGTGAAAGTATATTATTGCGTAGTCTTTTGCTGAATTCTAGGTGTTTGAAGAAATGCTTGAGACATGTTTCTATATGAATTGACTTGTTTTTAGTGCGTTGCCCCATATTTTGGGTGTTCTTGGGTTTGTGATACATCAAATTTGGTATTAGAGCCAGGTTACTAATTGGCTCCCTTCCAACTGGGTCCTTGGGGGCATCATATTCACAGTTCAACTATCCAAGTATTTGATACTCAGTGATTGCATGTTTGCTGCAGTTCAGTTGTCCCTTATGGCTGCAACTACAGAATGGTACTTGACTAAAGGTGAAACTTCTGTTCCAAGATTATGGAAGCTCTAGTGAAAGAAACTGTGTTGCTGAATGGGTTCATGTGGACACCTCTGAAAGTGCTATTCGAATATAGCTCACAGTAAGGACATTAAATTTTTCTGGATATTGTACCACCTAATGTATGATTTTATTCTGAAGATGCTCCTTCCATAAAGTTCATATTCATGAAACTTTACAAGGACCGAGGGGTTAAGAGACCTAAGCTGGATGATCTGCAGTTCCCTAGGTTATCTGTTGCAAAAAGGAAATGGTTAGAGCTGCTTTTTGAAGAGTGTGAAATTAAAAGTGTGGTTTGGAGTATTGAAGATGACAAGGCGCCAGGGCCAGATGGTTTTACGATGGCATTCTTTAAAGCTTGTAGGGATGTGGTGAAAAAATGATATTATGGATTGTGTGAAGAACTTCCATGATGAGTCCTTTCTAGATAAAAGAAGCAATGCAACTTTCCTTTCTTTGATTCCTAAATCAGATCATGCCATGAGAGTCTCAAACTTCAGACCAATATGCTTGGTGGGAAGTATCTACAAGATCATCTCTAAAGCCTTAGATTATCGTCTCAAAGTTGTTTTCCCATATCTACTATCTCCCCACCAAAGTTTTTTCATTTAAGGACGACAAGCCATGGATGGGGTTCAAGTTGCAAATGAATGTTTGGATGCGGTTCTTAAAAATGGGGACAAGGGAATCCTATGTAAGCTCGACCTGGAGAAGGCTAATGATAGAGTTAACTGGGACTTCTTGGACTATATGCTTAGGAGGATGGGCTTTGGTAAAAAATGGAGAAAGTGGATGAAAAAATGCAGCTCACTATTCTGTCCTTGTAAATGGGGTGGCGGTAGAGCATTTTCATGGCTCTCGAGGTTTGCATTAGGGTGACCCTCTTTCTCCCTTTCTTTTCCTGGTTGTTGCTGAAGCTTTTGGTGCTTTGCTTTCCGAAGCCTTTCATGCTGGCATTCTTAAAGGCTTTGAGGTGAGACTAAATGGGCTTAAGGTCTCTCATCTCCAGTTTGTTGAAAACACTTTGATTATGTGCAGAGCCTCGGAAATTCAAGTGAAATATCTGAGATGCATGGTCAGGTGCTTTGAAGCAGTGTCGAGCCTCAAGGTCAATTTGAACAAGAGCAAGATTTATGGTGTTGGGCAGGTAGACAATTTAGGAAGGTTGGTTGATTGTTTGGGCTACTCGGTGGGTTCCCTTCCAACTACCTACTTGGGCCTTCCATTAGGGGCATCTTATAAATGCATCTCGTCATGGAATACAGTTGTTAATAGAATTAAAAAAAAAACTTGTTGGATGGAAGGGTAGTCATCTCTCGAAAGGAAGGAAATTGGTGCTAATCAAATTTGTGTTATCTAGCCTCCCCATGTATTTTCTCTCGCCCTTCATGATTCCAACTTCGGTGGAGAAAAGAATTGAGTAGTGCCAACGGGAATTTCTTTGGGGCAAAAGCAAAGAGGGAAATGGTATGAATTTAGTGACATGGTCAGATGTGTGTAAGCCTAAGACACATGGGGGTTTAGGTATTCATAGGATCCGTATCACCAACAAAGCCCTTCTTTCCAAATCGCTTTGGAGATTTGGGGTAGAAAGGGATAGTTTGTGGCGCGAAGTTATTGCAAGCAAATATGGTATGGTCAGTGATTGGGAGCCTAAGTCTTCTTCTCGTCCTTATGGTTGTGAATGCTGGAAGGCCATCATGAAGGCTGCGAAAAATTTTAGGCAAAGAATTAAATTTGAGTTGGATCCGAGACAAGCATTCAGTTCTAGAAAGACAGATGGTGCACTGATAGACCTTTGATGTTGGATTCGTCCTCTATATTCAGCATTTCTAGTAATAAGGATGCTAAGGTAGTAGATTGTTGGGTTCCCTCGGCGAATGGTGGTGCTTGGAGGGTGGATCTCCGCGTGAGACTTAATGATTGGGAGGTTGGGGTAATGGCCAACCTAATTGAGATGGTTGAGCATGTTCACCCACGTCAAGAGGTGGAAGATATTACGCACTGGTAGTATACCAAGAACAGAATTTTCTTGGTGAAATCCCTTAAGTCCAATGGTCTAGCACTACACCGACTCATATGTGGAGGAAAGTTTAGAATCTATGCATGCCCTCGAAGGTCTCCTTTGTTCTCTGGTTGGGCCTGAAAGGAAGTATTCTCATTATTGATGTTTTGCAACATCATGGGCTTATTTTACCAAACAACTGTCCTTTATGCCTCAATGATGCGGAAAGCATTCAGCACCTCTTCCTTCATTGTCCCTTTGCATATGAGGTTTGAACACTTTTTCTTGAAGAGATTAGTTTATCTTGGGCCTTCCCCTTAGGGCTGGATGCTCTTCTCATGTCTTGGGGTATGAGGAGGATCCCTAAGAAAGGTCAAATTCTTTGGAGTCTAGTGTGCCCTGCTATGTGTTGGATGCTTTGGTTGGAGCGGAATCAAAGGGTTTTTGAAGGCCAGTGTGAGCCAGCCTATAGTGTCTATTCCAAAGCCAAAGACCTTGCCTGTTTTGGGGGTTTAAAGTGTCACCATCTGGGGGATTATTCT
>JAOXJP010072318.1:0-15256 GCA_025762735.1 Platanus orientalis
GGTCTGACCCACTAGTATTACAAGGGTACTCAGACATTGAGGGGGGGGGGGGCAGTTATTGAGGGGCGGGGGGCAACTGCCCCCCCTTGCTCCTATGTAGCTTCGCCCCTGGGCACAATGGAACAACAGATGGGGTCACAGTTGCGAAGAGCAGTTCACACCAAAGCCATAAATGCAAACGCTACTACTTGTTTGATGCTGATGTAGATGATCTAATAGAAGAATCATTGAATGATGGAAAATCAGAGTAAATAACTTGAAATGTTGCTACATGTCTTTTTTGGGTTTTTCTTTTTCTCAAACTATGTGGATATAAAGAATTGTAGTTGTCCATCCATCTTATTTTTCTGGCATCACTCCCAATTTTGTTGACTCAAAGGTTATTGCGCCATTTAATGTGATAGTAACCAATGGCGGAAAACTTTCATGTAGAGCAACATGTCCTTGACATGTGGATGACCATGCAGGGCTATTGGTTGTAAACCGATGTATATGTGCTACCCATAGAAGGGTGCAACTGCAACATAGTTCTTGGTGCTCAATGGTTGTGAATGTTGTCTTATCTTTGGAGATTTCGCTTAATTAGAAATACAATTTTTAAAGAACGCAATTTCACTAAATGCATAGCTTCTTCTTTACATATGTATGATTGTATGGGTATGTAAATTCATGACACATATGATGATGACATAAGACCCTTAGACATCATTATAGAAAACCCAAGTTGGTCATATTTGATCAGTTATAAGGGATATTGACTTTCATTACCTGGTGCCAGCTTAAATTACTCTCAGCCATGGTTACGTGGAGCTCGTATAAGGCTGACATGTGTCATGCTGCTGTATAGTCTAGATAGTGTATCTCAACTATTAGGGTAATAGAACCTAGGTAAACGCGTGGATGTGTGAAATAGCTACACAATGAATGAGATCAATTAGAATACTCAATGACCATGATAACTGTCAGGAGTTTAGAAATATTCTCATACAATTAACAAACTATCTTTTGATCGAAGGGGTCCAATGTTCACATGTGTGATTTGTATAGCTTTGATAAAAAGGTGATGCCTAATTGGGGGCTATATACCAGTGTATTGGATTGCATAGAATAATCACATGTGCGAAATGTGGAGACCCAATGAGGAATCCACCACTCTTAATCAGAAAACCATTCAAGATGATTATTCTAGTGCGTTGGACTTACGAAAATTCAAGACCGTTGTATTTGATAAAATTATTTTAACAAAATGTTTAAATATATTAAGAAAATTTTCTAAATGTTCTGGGAAGCCAAAGGCCAATAAGGAACATGCATAAGGCATTATATGAATTAGGGGGGACTGTGATACCAAAGTTTTGAGAATTGGACCAGCCATCGAACCAGTAATATAGATGGTTCAGGTTCAATTTGGTTTGACCATCAATTTCTATGATCTAACCACGGTTCATTTCAAACATATGCAAAATGTAATAAAATACCAAAAAGTAAAACAATTCATAACGCATTAAAAGGCTTATGACAGGATTTTTTATTTTTATTATTAAGCATACCAAAAAATGTAATTAAATACCAAACAATAAAACAATTCATGGAATGTGGGATTGCAATTTGGAAAGACAAATTTCAATTTTTTTTCTTCTCAATTTGGTAAAAGAAAAACTGGTTGGTTTTTTCTTCTTAATTTAAGCTTCTACAAAACCGTTTAGGGTGTCAGTTCCGGTTAAATCGGGTCAGACTGCCTAGTTCTGTCTGGTTTTCAAAACTATGAGTGATACCTTCGTGGCTTATATGGAGTATTGATGGTGAAATGTTTGATTTGTAAAATAAAATGTAAGAGTGACTAATTTGCAAATTCCTAAACTTTAAAAGTTCAGTTGTAAATTTGTAATGTGTTGATAGACATTATTAATGCAATTAATGGAAGTTCCATTTAATTTATAATTTAAGTAACGAGACTATTAAGAAATTTTATTTAGAAAAGGGTATCCAAGTCACAATATAGGATTAGTCAAAATTCTGGTAGCTAGAGTATAGGATTCCTTAAGATTACATCCCAAGGTATTCTTTAATGTGTAGTTACTAAAAATCTTAAAGTATAGGGTTGAGAACCTTACTCGATGCCTAAGAAGAGAAAAATGAGATAACATCTCCAAAATTTTGTTGTTGCTTAAAGTTAAGATGTCAAAGTGAAAAGGGTGAAAAAGTAATCTCTCTACGGGATGCCCATCCGTATAAGAGAGAATAGAATAAAAATATCTTATCTCTTTATTTACAAAACAACCCTAGAAATTTAGTCATTTAGGAATGTCTCCTCTCTAAGATTAGAGTTTTGGAGTAGGAAAAAAGAGGATACATAAACCATCACTCCTACAAGAGAGTTGGGGGTGAATCAAGAAGAGGCCACACACGTAGGTGGCTTTGTGGATGCTTTGTAAACCTTCAATGTCATCTTATAATTTTTTTCTCTTGGTTTTTTTAGTAAAACAAGTATTATATATTATCCTCTCTAATAGAAGATTTATGGAATTCGTGAGAATGATTTATGGTAAATAAAATCAATATTAATCCCAAAGGGTAGCACAGTTGGCCAGGATCATGCCTAGGAAGTGGAGGTCTTGAGTTTGAAAACCTACCCCCTTGGGTCCACTTGCCTAGGCTTAAAAAATCCTGATTTACTAGGTGCATGGAGAGGCAGGGAGGCCATGTTCCCCCAGGACTTAGGTGCCCTAAGAGGCCTGGATACCTCAGAATAAAAAAAAAAAAAAATCAATATTTGAAAAAAATTATTTACATTTCTTCCACATTAAATCAAAACTAACATAACACCATAGTTTTTAAAACCGAATTGGACCGGGTGGTCAAACCTGGTTTGACCGGAACCAGCATCCTAAATGGTTCTATAAAACTTTAATTTGTCAAAAAACCGAATATAACCAATAAAACCAATCAAAATCAACTGGTTTTTTACGAATCTGGTTTTAATAAAATCAACCGATTTTTTTTTTTAATTTTAGCAAATGAAGAAGAAAAAATTATAAATGTTTCTTTCCAAATTCCAATCCCACTTTTCTTGAATTGTTTATATTTTTTTTGTATTTTGTTACATTTTTATGAATTGTTTTATTTTTTGGTATTTTATTACATTTTACTTATGTTTGAAACGAACTGTGGTTAGATCATGCAAACCAATGGTTGAACCCGGTTGGATCTAAACCATCTACCTTAGCAGTTTGATGGCTGGTCCGGTTCTCAAAATTATGCATAACACACCTTCATTTATAATTTTTATTGAGAGTATAAAATTTTGTATGTGACAAATTTTACAAGAAGGAAATAATCTTTACAAATAAGAAAATATATCAATATCTATAATTATAGAATTTGGAGAAAATTTGAATGAAGATAAAAATTAAGTTAATCAAACATTTTGATGGGGATAGAGATTGTGTCAATTAAGGGTTTTGAAAAGATTTGGATGAGGATAGAAATCGGGGTGATAGAATTAGTCAATCAAGGATTTTGAAAAGATTTGAATGAGGATATAGATTGATTAGAAATAGGAATTTTCTTTTAAAACTAGCAACAAAAAGAAGAATTTGAATAATTATTGAAGAAGAGATAAATCTAACACGATGGCGGCCATCATCAAAGTGTAAAAATATTAAACGTCTAATGCCTTCTAGCAATGATAATGTATTCATCTCCTTACTGTCAGGAACACGTTGACCCACCGCTGGCATGTGAAATAAACTTTGGTTGGGCTGGTACATGTAAATAAAACAAATCAATATTCTCTTTTTTCTTTCCGGCATATTTTTTCTCTATGAATACATGACCTAGCAGTGGGACCATATTGACTCAGCCCAGCCGTGGATTGGCAAATTGTTAAGCCTAACCATGTTCAGCGTCCATCCAGCATCCATTTCAGGCTGGCACATTGTTAAAAAAACAGTTCAAGTCCTCAATCCATGGTAAGAACCACTGCTTTTTGTCACATGTCAATCTGAAATGGATGCTAGACATGGTTAGGTTAGAGATGATCTGGGCTCATTACGATCCCATCAGTTTAAACGGCCTAGCTTGATGCGTTGGGTCAGTCCCCGGGCTTTTGAAGTATTGGTTAGATTCTTTACAGATGATCAGACCCACACCACTTCTTGAGTTCGAACCTCGTCAAAGAGTAGGTCACTCAAACATCGGTTGTGGTGCTTGGGGGTGGAGTGCTATAATCCCATTGATTGGAAGGGCCTAATTTGACAGTCCTAAGGCTTTTGGCATAGGTACCTATCTAACACTTAACGGGCCAGCTCTCTTGATTATCTATTCTTATCCATCATTCACAAATTTTATCCTCAGTTTTTTTTTTTTTTTTTTTTTGTTTCTGTTGGGTTAATATGTCTTGTATTTAACCCGAGATATAATCCGGGATGACGATCCGAAAACCTGAATATGACTTGACCTTGACTGAAATTTTTTTGACCCATTTTTGTATCTGATTTGGAGTGCAGATGTTTTGGGGGTTTATATTTGGGGGTTTCTTGATTTCCATGCTGCCACACAGCTCATAATAATCTATGTTTACGATCATAGTGAAAGCTCTCTCACCATTTTCGCCCGTGGACATAGGCTTCAAGTTAAACCACATAAATCGTCTTGTTTTTGCTCTGCGTTTACCATTTACGTTATTTTCTCTCTTCTTCTTTGTTGCATACAATCCCAGATCTAGCTTTCCGCATAACAGTTTTAAACTGATCAAATACATTTTGTGATTCAATTCTCTAGCCTTGGATCTCACGTAGAAAAATAGTGAAGTGGAGGTAAATAAAAAAGTCAAACAATAGGGACAAGAAGGAAGAGAAGCAGGGGTATGTACAAAAATTTTAAGTAACACGGACAAGAGAAACGCAGAATAAATGGAAATGTTGGAGCCTTCAGAGGAGAAATAAGAGGAACGGTGTAAATGCCTTTTTCACTTGCATGCTGTAGCATCAACGCTTGTGGGTGTTTTAGTATTTACGTGCGGTCCAAGGTGAGTGAAAAGCACATAGGTTAGAACTCCTCAACTTTGAGTCTTGGTTGGGGTTTAACTGCAGCTTGGCTTGTGTGTTTGCATACTCTGCACCGAAACCTGGCCATATAGAATCCTTTAGGATTTAGTTCAACCAAGAAACAAAATTCTTGAGTTCTGCATGTTGGCCTGAGTGTCGCATATAGCAAGCCTTAAATGAAATTTCTGTCCTTCGTTACCAAATTCCCTAGAGCACATGAACTACAAAGGGTTTAATGAACTATGCATTCAAATTAAGAAAGCTTCCCCAAGGAACCATTTCATTTTCACACAAAACTTGGTTAAAAATCCTCCCTTTCCCCGTGAAAAAGGGAGGATAGAAGGTCCTGTCTAACAGGTGACAGGAAAAGTGAATTATAATTTTTGAAAGATGATTTTCACTTTTTCCGGTCAATCATGTTGTGCCATATGTTAGACAGGACCTTAACAGATCAGAAGTGGCAGAGGAAGATCCTTTTTGGGACGTCCATTATCATTATCATGGCAACCAAACAACAATAAAAAAAGAAAGAAGATTACATATATTTTCTTTCTTAATTTCTTATCGGTTGCTCGCATGGCGGTTATGCATACTTTGAGATGGATGTCATAAATCCCTAAACATTTTCCTTTATTTTTTTTTTCCCATTTTATATGTTCTTAAAATATCAATATTGTTTACAATTATTAAAGAATGATCAAGTTGTCACAGTTTTAGATCTTGGCTTTATGAGTTGTTATGGTTGAATTTTGAAAAAGTTAGTGAACGGCTATTCTCTTTTTCTATGATATATGGAAAATCCTCCTTGCCAATACTAGAAAAAGCTACTAAGATTTCTTTTCTTTTCTCACCCCGCTCTCCACCCCCCACTCTGTTGGGGGGTGGACTGTGGATGAATAAATTCTGATGCACAGTCTATTAGATGGAACCATTTAACCTGTTGCACTTGGTGGTTGGCCAAGAGAAGGGATTGATCACTGTTGATACCTTCTGTTTGTGGACCTTGTACAGGTGTGGTACCTATTAATGGGCCTTCGTCAATTAAGTTAGAAGGATTTTATGAGGAAGTATCCCTACATTTGTGGGATTCATATCTCGGCTGTTTTGATTTTCTCCTCGCATCTTGGGAGGTTAGGATTTGTTCCTATTGACTTGCTTTGACTTATTCTTTCTTCTTGGGGGGTCCTTGGATGAATTTTCCCTGATAACTGTTAGAAACGAATCCAATTAGGATGAACATCTTAGCCTTCAAATCAGGCTTTGATATGCTTCTTAGATAAATAATATTGCTCGTTGACGTGTTCAACGTCTTTGGAAGGTGATATAACACACATGGGGTTTGGATCAGCATTCCTTAGTCCGAGTTGGATTTGAATTGGGGCTTGGGTTGGTTTGGTTCGATATTACCATGTGTCCCCTTGTGATTGGTGAGAGAATTCTACCCATCACAATTGCCTCCCAAGTTCCTCATTTCTTAGGTTTAACAAGGAATGGGGAACTGTGTCACTAGGCAATTTTTTCATCCCAGAATTTATGTTGATGGATGTATCCCCGTTAGGGATGTTTGAGAAAATCTTCTGAATGATCTTGAGTTATCTTCCGATCATCATTTCATTTGGCCTTGCGCTAGTGGGAGAGATTCTTCTTCTTCGTGGTGTAAATGAATGGCAAAGCGGTTCATTTCTCTCCATGGTGTAAATGTGATGCTTTTGTTCTAATGATGAAGAAGGCTACCGTTTGGATTTTTTAGGTGCATTGAGCTGCCCTAACATCTTGAAATGAAAGGTCTTTTAATCTCGACGTAAATGTGATGCTTTTGTCCTAATGATGAAGAATGTTACCATTTAGATTTTCCAAGTGCATTGAGCTTCCCTAACGTCTTGAAATGAAAGGTCTTTTAATCTCAAACTTCTCTTCATCTTTCTAATTTTTTTTAAACTTTAAATTCCTTCATCTTCTTGAAAATGTCTCCATGTATTTTTTTTAAAAGAGCTTGGATTCCTTTCCCATATCTTCTTCTACTTCTGAGGATTCTGACCCTGTTGATGGGTCCTCCAGGTGACAGCCTCATTTTCAGATCGAGAGTTGCATCATTATTTCCGAGGACACTACACTGGGGGATGATGAAGTGGTTGTGGTGGTGGCCAAGGGAGTTATTCTCCCCCACGACCATGATCAACTGGAGGGGTTGTTTGACGAGAAGGCTATTGCTCTTTCTTTGTCCCTTAGCATGAGGGTAAAATATACATATATCCCCTTTATTTATCTTTATTATATATTTTATTTTATTATTTTTTAGGCAAGCTCTCCTTCTCACCTGAGTTTCTTATACTGAGGCCGCCAATGCTGTTGTTGAGTTGTCATGGCGAATCTATCTCCATAGAGCCAGGTATACTTTGCTATAGGGGGGGGGGGAGAAAACAACCCTTCGGAGGCTACTAGAGGAGAGTTAGCAAGTAGATCACCGGTTGAACGTTCAATTGGACCTTCCTCTTAATAGGTCCAGGCAAGCTATTGAGGCCTTAAAGTGGCAAAGGGATGAGTTATAGGATGAGCTTACCAAGTTGAGGGAGGAGCATAGAAGGCTTGGAGAGGGACAGGATCGAGCTACTATGGTCCTCTTAACACTACTCTGGCTGCTTGATGGAAGTTTTTTTTTTGGTATATGTTCCGACCTTCTCTTTCCCCTCTTTTTATTTTTATTTTTAATGAATGGATGAAGGTGGATCTTTCTTTCCTTCTTGTCTCATTTCTTCTTATATGCTTTTATTTTTTGTAGCTACACATATGATGACCTCATAGTGTGTGAGTAATGGTTTCATAATACCTGTCACTTGAGTGTCCTAGCTGTCAATTCTAGGGCTTTTCTGCTTCAATCAGTTTGAAACCTGTTATTTTAACCAAGTTGTTTTTTTTTTTTTTTTTTTTTGGTTATGTTGCCTAGTTATTAGGGCTTTTTGCTTCACTCAGACTAACGCCTATTAGTCTAATCCAAGTTTTTCTGGATTAGAGTGCCTAGCTGTTCCATTCTAACACTTTTGCTTCACCTAGATTGAAGCATGTTAGTCTAATAAAAAAATAGGTTGGAGTGCATAACTGTTCCATTCTAAGAATTTTGATTCACCTAGACTAAAGCCTGTTAATCTAACCAATAAATATTGTCTCTAAGGTTAGAGTGCTTAGCTGTTCGATTATAGGACCTTTGTTTCACTTATACTGAAACCTGTTAGTCCATGCAAGTGGGTTTTTAGAGTCTTTCACCCTTCATGGGATTTCACTCGGTTTAGTAGTGACATGTACCTTTCTTGTGATATAAAACATATATTTATAAAGAAGAACAGAGGAATTGCTTTATTGATCATACTTTTCAAATGGCTCACATTCCAAGGCCTTGAGAGTTGTTTCCCGTCTAATGTTTGGAGTTCATATGCTCCTAAATTTCCTATTTCTAAGACTAGATACAGTCCTTCCTAGTTTGGTCCCATCTTGCCTTGGCCTAGGACTTTGATATTTTTAAAGAATCATCTCAGGACCAAGTCTCCTTTTTGGAATCTCTTGTTCTTGACCTTCTTGTTATAATTCTTCTAGAGCCCTTATTGATAGGCAACAATCCTGATTTAGGCTTTCTCTATTTTCTCCTCCAAGAGTTCTAAGCTTAGAGAAAGTTTCTCCTCATTGTGTTCTGCATCTGCTATTGTTGTTCATAGTGTTGGTTCCCTTATTTTAGTTGGTATGGTAGCTACCATTCCATAAACCAATACAAATGATGTTTCTCCTGTAGGTTGCCTCTTGGTGGTCCAATAGACCTTTAGAAGTTAGGGTAACTCTTTAACCCATTTTTCTTTAGCTCATTCCAATTGCTTTTTGAGGTTTTCCAATATTGTTTTATTGGATGCTTCTGCCTGCCCATTAGCTTGAGGGTATTGGGGAGTAGAATAGTGGTTGCGGATGTTGAGTTCTTTGGAAAAGTAATTAAATTTCTTTCCTTCGAAAGGTTGACCATTATTAATAACGAGGGTTTTAGGGATTCCGAATCTACAAAATAATATGTTTCCATACACAATTTTCAAGTTTCAATTCTCTTATCTGGGCATAGGCTTATGCTTCTATCCACTTGGTAAAATAGTCAGTAGCCACGAGGAGATATTACTTTTAACTTAGGGCCTTAGGAAAAGGTCTAACAATGTCCAGCCCTATTGTGTGAAGGGCCATGAGCTAGTGAGAGGCTTCAACTCTTGAGTGGGTTGGTGAGTCATGGGTGCGAACCTTTGACATTTGTCACACCTTCTGACAAACTGTTGGGCATCTTTTTGTATATAAGGCCAATAATATCCTTAGGTTATGGCCTTGTGTGATAGAGACCTTCCTCCAACATGATTACCACACACCCTTCATGGATCTTGCTTGTTTAGGTCCTAAGCAGTTTAAAGAAGAACCTGTGTAGGATTTTTCTATAGAGTTGATACTTTATCAGAGTGTACTTAGCTGCCTTTTGCCATAACTTTGTTGCTTCTTTGCTCTCCTCTGGCTATTGTCCATGCCAGAGGTACTGAATGATGGTCCATCCAATTGGGCCCAGGCTTGATTTGACCCACCTTTTTTTTTGCGAGATAATTGGTTCTATTAAATGTATCATGAGAACGGTTCATTTTCCTTCTCTTCCAAATGATGAGGCAAGGCTGGCAAGGGCGTCTGCATGGCTCTTTAGCTCTTGTGGGAGTTGTCTTATTTTTGCCTTGTGAAACTTCCTTAGTTCAGCTTATATTTTCTCCAAGTAGGAGGCCATTCTTAGGTTCCTTGGCATTATATTCCCCTTCGGCTTGTTTGACTACCAGCTGGGAATCATGTGGATGATTAGATATTGTGCCTCAAATTGTCAGGCTAATTGTAACCTAGCCAAAATAACTTCGTATTCTGCTTCATTGTTAGAGGTAGCAAAACTCAATGTTATCACTTGTGAAATGTCTCTAATATTATCCTAAAGGGGGGTGAATAGGATATCAAATTTATTCTACCCTTTCTTGCCAATGTTGGGATTGATTTTAATCTTCTTTATGTGAGTGTGTGCATCAAAGTGCTACTAAGCATTTAAATAAATACGCAGCAAGCTATAGAAAATATGAGCACAAGTAAGAGAAACAAACATTCACACAATCAATCCACAATACAAGATTTATTGTGGTTTGGCACTAAGGCCTACGTCCACTCTTCTAAATCTCACTATGAGGTTAGGTATATTTCATTTAGATTGTCACATACATCCTAGGTCAACATACAAAACCTCACTACTTGCTCACGAACAAGCTATTCAACAACACTCGGTTTCTTTGGCAAGTGTGCACTACCTCCGATGTCTCCGATGGAGGTTCTCAAGCTTTCGGTGTCTCTGGCGGAAGCAAAGTAAAGGATGATAAATGAATATGCAAATGAATACAAAATGAATAAAAAATGTTACCACTAAGTTGTTTGATGTTGTTGTTCCTTACCACATGTGGGAGTGCTCATTGTTGAGCTGGTTTGCCATATACACCCACTTCTTCTTTAAGCTATGGCACTAGGGCTCCACAAGCTAGGCCAATCACAAAGGGGTTTCCTTTAGGAATTACCAAAATCACACCTCTCTTGTAGATGTTAGCTAATATTAGCAGAGAGGGAACCAAGAGAGATTTTCTTGATGAACTTTCGAGCTTGCAGCTCAAGTAATGGAGGATTAGGGTTTTTACCCTTGGATACTCTTTCTGACAAAGCAAATAACACTCTCTTGAATGCTTGAAGATTGTTTATCCTAATAGAAAAGATTTCCTTTTATAGAGAATGAAAAAGGATTACAATCCTTGGATTGAAATTTTTTCAAACGGACAAGAAATACTATCCATCCATTCAAAATCAGAAAAGGGGGGAATCCCAAAATAACAGATCCATGACCAATCATGGGGTTTGTGATTGATCACAAGGTCATTTTCTTAAATGCCTCAAAAACATGTCGAGGGGTATCGAGTGGTGTGGGCCCCACTTTAAGTCACAACCATGGCGTGATCGGTCATAGGCTTTGTGATCGATCATGAAGCTGTTAAGACCTAGGTTGTGATCGATCACAAAGAAGGGGCCTAGTCCTTGGGTGGTCAAAAACCCTGAGTGTGATCGATCATGGGCTTTTTGATTAGTCACAATTCTTGTGTTTAGCACTATGATCGATCATGGGGTTTGTGATCAGTCACACACAGTGAATTCTCTATATGCACTACTGTACACATCTTGGAAAGCTCCTCATCATCTTGGGACCAAGTTAGGGCATTCAACCATGTGTGTGGACATACCTAGGGTGATACTACATGATCCCTATGAAGCTACAAGCATGCCCTTACCTTCTTGGAAGTTGTAGTCCGGCTTGAGTCTTGATCTTCACAGCTTGAGTCTTGGTCTTCAAGGCTTGACTTGTTGAAGCTTTGTCCACACCTTTGCCCATGGATTTGACAAATGATGTCTTGCATCAAAATCTATGCATTGGATTAGCCACACAATGCAGAAGGCAAAGAGCATGCATTAATTACCTTAGCCACACAATGGCTAGAGCTGAACTAAACTATGTTCCCATTGAGACCCTAATCTTTATACTACAAAAACTATGACATTACTTACTCACTACAATGGTCCAACTCATCTCTAGGGAAAACCCACTGAAATATATCATGAGTCATCCATCCATGAAAGCTTGCCTCGCCAAGTGAACCATCTTAATATCTGAATTTGACATTCATTACATTCCACAAAGGGCATGTAATTCCCCGCATTACACTAAAAGGGTAAAAATATAATTTAACATACTTAAGGGTAAATTTTTTACTTCACATGTTTTTACATACCTTAGAGTGGTTTAGGAACATGTTGAACCAAGTTAGAAGCACAAGACTCAAGTTAGGTCTTGGACTTGTCAAGCTTGAGCGTTATCCTAATTGTATATTTGAGGTAATTTCACGGGACCACCGATACCAATCTCGAGTGAATTAGAGTACAAATCATATACCTATAGAAATATATATATGTCTACTCTCTAAATTAAACCATTAAACAGAATATGATTACGAGCCTCATAGGAGAAGTTATGGCAATTATCTTATAAGGAGTCAGTGTTGACAGGACCACATATTTAGGGTAATTTCCTGGGCCCACTAACACTAATTTTGAATGAATTAGAGGATGAGATATATCTTTTTGAAAGGCTTTGGAACTCTAGTTTCTAACACAATAAATGGTGATCGATTCTAAGTTTTCTATAGATAGTTAAAGGCATTTTAGTGCAAGGGGGTAAAAGTTGAAAAACTCCTGTTCATTTGGATCATTCCATAATCGATCCAAGATTAAACTGGGACCTCTCTTGTCTTAGGAAAATGCACGAATAGTCTTGGATCAATCCAAGATCAATCTGGGATCGATCCAAATGCCTAGAATTTTGATTTTTTTTAGGAAAAGACAACTTTTTTTTATTTAGGGAGTGTGAGACCCACCCAACTTGACCCCAAACACTATAAATGCTATGAAAGAACCCTAATACCCTCATTTTACACCAAAAAAAGGTATAGGAAGTGGGTGAAAATGAAGAACAAGGAAACGGTTAGGGTTTGAATGATTTTGAGGATTTTTTGAAGAACAAAGCTAGGAACAAAGTTGTGATTCAACAAAAAGGTAAGAAACTATGCAATCGGTTGATTTTGATCTAAGATTCTTAGATATTAAAGGACTCAAGAGTTTTTCTTAAGTTTTAAAATGTTTGAAAGCCAAAGTTATGTATAAATCTAACAAAAGGGCTAAGTGAAGAAAAATCTGTTATTTTATATGAAAATCATTGATTTTAATTATTGTAGACATAGGTTTTGAACTTGCATATGATCTCTGTACTTTATCTTGATTCAAGTAGGAAAGAATAGGTATATGAGTAATGTTTTCTGCAAAATAATACATGTATCACCATATTATTGATCTTATCATATATTATTTACATCTATATATGAGTTATAGAATGATCGGTAAAGAAGATTAATGAGGTAAGTTATATGTACAACATGAGATTTAAAAAAAAATCTATAGATTGTTTTAGAATGGTCAAACAAATCCTTATTTTGAAAGTAATATGGTATTGTTAAATGCTAGATCAAGTTACTGTTATATGTAAGAGTGTAAGTATATGTAGAATGATTAAATTGTTATTGTTATGGTTTCTGTAATATAAATTGTTAAAGTTATGGACTTTGTTATATGAATTTATGAAAGACATGGTCTTTGAAAAGCTACATGCTATATTTGGTTTCCATGCCAATCCTTCATCATCTAAAGGTTATTGTGATGACGCTCATTGCACCTGGTTTATGGTGTAAGTGACCCTTTTGCTGAAGTGATGTTTTTGGGCTAACCCTTTGTCGGGGGTAATAAGGCTTGAACAGACCATTCATTGAGGATTAATGAGGCTTGAACTGATCCTTCGCCAGTGGTAATGAAACTTGAATAGACCCTTCGCTGGGGGTAATGAGGCTTAAACAGATCCTTTGTCAAGGGTAATAAGGCTTGAACAAACCCTTCGCTGGGGGTAACGAGGTTTGAACAGATCCTTTTGCCGAGGTCAATAGGTTGAAATGACATCGTATTGTATTGTATTGTCTTTGGCATAAGACTACTAAAATGTTATATTTGAATGTCTGAGTGCTATGTGAAAGAAAGAAAGAATTAAAAAAAAAATTGAAACTTAAAGAAATACTAAATCTAAAATATACAAGGAAAGAATGTAAGAATGCTACATGCTAAGAAAAGTGATCAGAAAATGAATGCAAGTAAAATGAAAAAATAAAGGTAAAAGAATGTTAGTTTTATAAGATTGATAGTACATGTTATAGTATAAGTAATATGAGAAATTAGTATTGTAACTACTATTTTATTGTCTCTTATTGTCTCATCTACTTTTATTTCATTTTACTGTTTTTATCATATCGTGTAAGTCTTAACCATACTTCTGTATAGCATTACATCTTTTCTACTGGGTTTTCCAAACTCACTCAAAACTACACAGGAAACGAAGAGGAAAAAAGAGTTAAAGCAGGAATAAAGATGATGCTTAAAGGATTATAGCTGTTAGTTATTGAAATTGAGAGATGATTAGTTTATTGTTTCAGATTTTAGTTCAGACATTGATATTTATTCAAGAGATGTAATAGTTAGTTGATTTTAATTTCGGCACTTTAGTATAAGATTGTTATGTCTTTTAACCTGGTTTAAATGATGATTACGAGATTTATATTTCACATTCATTATGGATCTTATATGAATATAGTTGAGGTGTTAGTTTACTATTTCACTACGATTGATTGAATGTGATGAGTGAATTAAACAAATTTATGGATAGAAATTGATAAATGTGTGTGATTGATAAGGAAAAAAAAAAAAGTTACATGCAATTTTAATACCTCAATAAATTAATAAATGATATCGTGTCTTAGAATTCATGGCATTTGGATATGGGTTTCGGGTCGCCATAGTATTAGAGGGAGAGAGGAAGATAAAGTGTTTAAAAAAAATCAAAACATTGAAAAAATAGTATAAAATTAATATGAAAGATAATTTATGAGAAAATTATATGAGAGATAACTAATAGGAAGAGAAAAGTAGTAAATATGTTAGACATAATAATACAATTTTTTTAATTTATTTTAAAAGTTGTCTATTATGTTAAGGAAACCTTTCAAAATCGTAACTGATATTCATTTATCATAAAAAAAAATATGTAACTATCATTATTTTTATTTTTTTTAGTAAAAGAGTAACTAACATTCTTAAACTTGTTATTTGATTTCTTAATACATATAAAAAATTGAATTAATTACATTAATTATTTTGAATTAAGTTTGAGTAGAGAAAAGATTAAACGTTGGGAAACGATTTGGAATAAAGAAATTGAATCAGTTATATCAATTTATTTAATTTAAAATAAGAAAGAGATAATAATATATAATAATAAAAATACATAAGACATTGTAAGATAGATAGTATAATAAAAATATTGAAGAAAAAAAGGCTTAATTAAGAAATGTTTTGAATAAGATTTAAAATAAAAAGGAAAACGTTTTAGAAAAAATGAAATAGAATGAAAAACTTTTTAATAGAAAATAAATATGGAGTGAAATAGGAAAGTTGGAAACATGTTTAAAGCAAGAACATACACA